>VZTA01001641.1:0-80944 GCA_013398855.1 Mohoua ochrocephala | reverse complement strand
CACTTTTACTTCTGTTAGTAATAAATTCTCTTTATATTGTTAAGTTTGAGCCTGTTTTGCCTTGAAGCTCTTCCGTTTTTTCCTCAATAATCCTTATTTTGCCTCAAAAAAGCTGGATTTTTGGTTTCCCCTTCTCTGCTTATCCATGGCAGAGGTAAGTAAGTAAATGCTTTGTTGGTGCTGGGTATTTAACCAGCTCTAAGCCACTACACATTCACACAGGACTTGAAGGAATACTAAGTTTGTGACAAGACTACATTGGGAGAAGCTGTCGACTCCCTCAAGGGCAGAGAGGCCCTGCAGAGACACCTTGAGATCACCAGCTGGATGAAGTCTAACAAGGGCAAGTGCCAGATTCTGCACCTGGCACAGGGCAACCCTATTTGTGTTTGTAACTGGGGAACGCTCTCAGGCACCGAGTGGGATTGTTGGGCCTGTCCTGTCCAGGGCCAGCAGCTGGACTCATTGATCCTGATGGGTCCCCCTTCCAGCTCAGCCTATTCTATGGTTCTGTGATTTCCTCCCAAGACTGGGTTGGGGGGGAAGGGGAAAGCACATTTAGCTTTAAGACCAACTTGTAGGATGGGTTGAGAAGCCACATCTAGACAGATTTGGACAAGGCTGGAAAGCTACTGGGTGCTTTCCTTCCACATTGATCAACTGAGCAGGTGTTACTGGTTTAGAGGCCCTTTACCCTTCTAGAACCTGCCTCTCTTTAAAATTCTGAATTTTAAAATGTTTGTTGAAAAGCAAGCTACAAAGTTAGAAATTGGAGGATTCATGTCATTATGCTGAAGTTGCCTTAAAGCTGAGTATTTAGTGTCTGCCAGCTGTCTTCAGCCACCTGTTTTTCTGTGAGTATCCCATCCTTAGTTTGGTTTCCAGGGAAATGAAATGAGCTGTCCCTGCAACCAGGCTTTGATGTGAACAAAGTAAGACTTAAATATACCTGGTAGGATTATATTTCCCATACTCTGAGACGTAAGTTAGTGTTTTCCTCCCTAGCTTACTGACTCAAATCCAGTTTGATATCTGTTTCTGTGCATTGCATTATTTACACTACTTGCTGGCAGGTAATGGGATTATTTAGATAAAACAAGCAAATGTGTTTTATGCAAGTTTCCTGCCAGTATGGCCATGTACATATGACAGGTACTAGACACATGATTTTCTTTGGTTGAGATGAAAGGAAAAGCTGTACAAATAGTTTCTCTCACCAAGCAAAAGTGCAAAGCAAAATATTGCATTACAGTGTTTTAGAAACACGTAGGAAATTTACACTCAGAATGTTGTGGATTTGTCAGTTTTTGCTAGAGGTAACTGACTTTGCTTTTGCTGAAACACCACAGGAGCCAGAGATGAAAATCCAGGTTATTTTCCATTTGCTCCTGCATGTTTTCACAGACCAAATGTTAGATGGAAGGTCACGTCTGGGAGGGAACAAGTAGACATCCAAAACTGAAAAAAAGATAGATCCAGTTGGCAATTTAAGAGGCACTGTTTGAGAAAACAATGACAAGGCTATCAGAGGCTGAGAATATATTGTTGTCTTTATTTTCTAGTAACTTTGTTTCATCCATTGCTTTATTAAGACGGAAATATGGAAGAAAGAAATGAGATAGGGAGTATTATGGGGGTTATATTACAAGATTTTTAAGAGGAAAGAGACACAAACATAGCGATGATTTGGTTTACAAAAGGTCCTTAAGAAAATGTGGCTCTGAAAAATCTGTGGTTGGTAAAATGAGGAAGGAGGGTTGGAAGATTAATTAGGCAGGGGTTATGTTCATTTTTTAACATTGAAAAGGTAATCTCAGGAAAATGAATGATTCCATTAAAGAGGGACAAAGTAGGGGAAAAGAAATGTGGTGGCAAAGCAACATGCTTTTGCAGTACCTACTGCAGCTGAATTGCTGTGAGGGGAAGCTCAGGCAGTCAGCAGGACCTGAAGGCACTGAGAGCACACAAGCAGCAGAGATCCGGGAGAGAAGCAGGTATGAGTGTTCAGAGAGGTGGTGTCTAATTCTGATATCATTCACATCAGTTAATGGCAGAAACTGCTCCACAGGAGTCAGAGGAATCTCACGGCTTAGAACTGGTGGGAAGTTTAGGACTTTTGACTCCTGGTTGAAAAGAAATGTTCTGACTGAAATCTAAAGCCCTGGAAGTGAATTTAAAGAGGAATGATGACTCACACTTGGAAATAGTACTGTGGATGCCTCAGGACTGGCTATACAATATTATTTTCCTGATTATTGTGATGATGACCTGAAGCCTGCCATGAAGCCATTATGCGGTATTGGTAATTAATGAGATTATGCTTTAGGAGTTGTGCTGGTTTTACTGATATTAGTTTATGATATGTGACAAAGCGGCAGCTGGGTCAGGGAGCCTCTGTGTAGAGCTGGAGCTGCTGTTTTCTGACATTCTTGGGGCTGCACGGATAGCTGCTAGGGCACTTGGATACAGCAAAAGAGGGAACAATCCCAGACCAATCTGTAGGTTAGAGGACAACAGTCCATCTGAGAATTGAAGACATTCACGTTCTCTAATGCCATCATTATTACAGTGCTATCCTAGGTAATTTTTGTTGGAAGAAGTAGTAGCAATTCTTATTCTTAGGCTGCCTGCTACTTCATGTTATAGAGGGTTCTTGTAGCCTTTATCTGAATGTTTTCAGCACCTCATCTGCTTGCAAAAGACTTTTGAAAATCAGTGAAGTGGAAGCCTTCAGGGTAATAAATGTTCACAAGTAGAATCACCTGGGAATGTTCTGTAAAATATTTAGAGGTTTTCTGTTTGAAAATTGCTGAATCCCCTAAACTGAATCTTTCCTGGTCCCAGACTTTGGACAGATGCAGAATGGAAGACCGGGTCAAAATGAGAGATGGAAAAAGACGTTCACCAAATGGCCATTATCAACAATGAAAAGGAGACAGAAAATCATCTACCTGAGAACAGCCGAGCACTCAGCACTTAAAATACTTAGAATTCTTCATATGGGAAGCTCACATTTTAATTGCTGCTCTAGATAAATAGCCCGAACCTGTACTTTTAATGTGTTAGATGAATGTCATAGTGTCTGAGCTCTGGGGTTTGTGGTTATTCCTTCTCTCCTTCATTAGAAATGAGAGTTTTATCTTGGACACGCATGAATTTGTTAACAGCATGGAAACTCCTAGGCAGCTGCAGGTCTCTTTGCAGGTACAAAAACATTGGCAGAGCTGAAAGAGGAAGTTGGACCTCACCAGGCCTGCAGAAAAGTTTGGCCTGACCAAAAAATGCACTGAATTACACAGACCTGAGCCATGTCATCTCAGCCAAAACAATTTTAAATCAGTGGGATTCTAAAGTTGGAGTTACTGCAGGACTAGATGAGCCACAATTTGTAATGCATGTGGCATACTCAGCCCAGACTGGGTGGTCTATTTTCAGCACAGATAGCACAGTTCTCTCTGTGACAAGATGTTTCCAAAACAACTCATCTGAAAGATGAAGCTATTCTGTAACTCAAATTACCAGTAGGGAAAAGTCTGTCAGTTCATAAGAGGTGTAACTTCTAAACTTCAAATTATATGGCTCTTAAGGTGACTGAGTCTATTCCTTATTGATTCCCAAGTGTCCTCTTCTACAAATACTTGGATGTTTACACTTTAGTGGTGTATCTCTGATAAAAAAAATGAAATGGACCTTTCTGCCATTGCTCTTTTGCAGCAGGTAAAATCATTAATCACTTGCAGTGCTCTCCCACTGCAGTATGCCTGGGGATAATAAACACCCATTAGGAAACAACAGCAACAGATCATCCTCTTCTAAGCTGTATGGTTCCCTGTAATGAAAATTTTAGTCAATAGAGGATATTCTACCCCACTGAATTTCTTTTCTATTTGAGATGTGAATTTAATGGTAATGGAAAGTGTTCAGGTGATGGCTCTGTAAACTCACATGCTCTGTTATTTCACTGGAGTCACACAAAAATATTTTTGCTGCTTCTGGTCTGTTGGACTAACTTCATAAGTAAATTTTTCATGCAGCTCCCATATCTCATCTGTCCTCAGAAAAAGACAAAGGAATATTGCTATGAGGAGAGGGGACTCTTGGCCGTGGGGGCAGAGAATGCACTCTTTCAAATTATTCAACAACCGGAAAGGAAGCTGAAAGGAAACTAACTATGATATTTATTTTCATAAGTTACTTTAATGTGGGAGTCACACATTCACGTAAATACTCCAGAGTGATGTTGATGCTTCCAAGTAATTTTCCCATGTAGTGTTTTATTTCTTCCTCTATGGAAATGGAGGAAATGGCATTTCCGTACTTTAAAAAGACTGAAAAGTAATTATAACAGTGAAACACCACAGGAACTTGAGGGTGAAGAGCAGCATATTTCTTCCATTATGAAAACTATTTGCCCCAAATTTATTCCATTTAAACCCACTCTTTGTTTATTAGATTTTATTATTATCAATACAGTTTACACAAAAGTACATGTAAGGCCCCCTTAAATCCTTTCCAAATCAGATCCTGCATCCTCTGAACAGTACTCAGTGAAACAAAGGTCTAAAAGCAAAATAAATTAGGAAAACCTTGGCAAAATGTGACTAGAAACATTTTTGAACCAACCCATATCTACAGTATGATGCTGATGGTTTCAGGGTAAGTGAAACAAACAGATGATCACAGCATTTTTAAAAATGCTGATTATCAACAGAGGCTTTGCATGTTACCAGTGTATGTGCCTGTATTTAGCTCAAGTTCTGTGGGAAAGAAAACTCTTAAGACAAATGTTAACACATTTTGCTTCACACCAGGGCGTGTGGAGGCACGGCCAATTACACCAGGATCACCTTACGTTGCAAAGAGTTCCTCGACTGAGCTGCTCTCCCTTGTCTGTATCCTCCAAGTGCTGCTTGTTTTCTGGAAACCACAAAGCTACAAGGGAACATCTTCACCTACAAACACTCTTTGTACCGACTGCTAAGTGATTTGCTCATTATCCTTTCAGGAAAGCTCCATCTCGCTATCATCATTTAAATGGCTCGCTGCAGACACATTTAATATTTCAAATAATTTTCTTCCCTTCTTCGTTTCTATTAAAAGGCAGTGTTTTCCTTCTTTTCAGAAAATAATAACAATACAGCTTTGTTGACACATCAAGTTGCCTTTAAAGGCCATAATTTTGATGAAAGTCGGTGAATTCTTTTGGCAGTAGGAGTAAGCGTAGCTAAAGGAATTAAAAAAGAAGAAAAAGTCATAAAGAAAAAAATATTAAAATACAGAACTGAAATGATACACTTTTCATGTTGTAATAAAAGGGTAATAAAAGGTAATTCCCTAAGTAAGCTTAACTAACCAAAACTGGATCTGGATGTCAGGGGCTGAGGAAACCTAGATGTTTGCAATTCTGGCATTTGCCACTTAAACTTGGAGGCCCTGGAAATTCCCAGCACCTGTGTTTAATGTGTGTCTATGGATTCACTTTGGGACACCAGTGCTGGTCAGTGGCTGCACCGCACTGGGCACTTTCTGGATTTTTGGGGTCAGGAAATGGTCTCAGAAACATGTTAAGTNCCCCAAATATTTAAGAGTGTGAGTTTGCTCATTAAACCATCTGTGTCTATAATTTTGTAGCAATAAATTCTGAGGCCTTAAAACTGTATGTGAAAAGTTTATTTAGAGAAATTTATCTTTGCAAATTGTTCACCTTTTTGTAGATTCACTGGCATAAATCAAATGAACTATGTATTTGTAATTGCTGTTTGACTTTAAAAAAATCATAATAATGGTACTTTTGTTATGGAGTTCTAAAGGCCCAGGACTAAATTACGGTTTTCAATGCTCTTTACTTTGAAAAAGTGGTTCAAAGAATACTTTACAGTGGTCTGTGATTTGCTTTTCCTTTCATCTAATAACTTTTAACATACTTGCTCAGAAAATAGAAAACATTAAACACACGGTATCAAGATTGCATCTCAGGCAGAACTAATAACTTCTAAAAACTTTCATTTTACTATAAGTATACTTCTGATGAAAATTATTACATTCTTCTACCAAAATTATATGTCCAGGTTCCCCACTTCTTCTATTTCCTCTTGGCCTTTCTTTTTCACCAAGGAACAAAATGAGATTCAGATTAAACCTACAGTGGAAAGCAATCTTTTACTTCTACCTCCAAGTTCACTTAGCTGTGGTGCAGAATATTAGCAAATTTCTTTCCTTGCCTGTATTTATCAGGCCAGGTTGTATTGGTTAGAACCTTTTATTTTTGTCAGACTTTCTTTTCTTTTAAAGATGTTCTGTCTCTAGATGAAAAACCTCCAGTACAGAGAAGTATTTAAATTGTTTTGGGAGCTAAAATGTGGGCTACAGGCAGATTTCAGCTGCTATAAATCTTTTTTAGCTTCACAAAAGTGAAAGGGTAGGCTATTTCAATGAGGTACCAGGCAAAGAATGCTTTATATGAAAGATGAATTGTTGCCAGCACAGAATTTTGTATGTATAAGTTAATTGTCTAGGAACCGTCCATCCTAACCCATTAGTTCATCAGAAGGTTACTCTGTTAAAGGATCAATACTGTTTGCTAACAATGTAAAGCCGTGCAGGGAATGTTCAGACAGGATCAACAATGCCACTTTTTAAGCCCCTGCCTGAACCCAAGCATCTTTGGGAAGGTGCTGGCAGTTCCTTGTGCTCGCTGGCTTGAGCGGCAGCACTCGTTGCTCGTGAGGTACAAGGACCTGAGGAGCCCCTGATGTGACTGCCATAGGACCAGGATGTGTGTGCATGGGACAGACACGTCTTCCAAGGCAGAAATCATCCTCATCCCATCCTGATGGCTCCTGCTAAGAGGGAGCTGACACCCTTTGCTGGTGCAGGACACTGCTCTGTGCTGGAGAGCGTTTTTCCAGGGCCCTGAGCTCATTAACAAGCCTTGGCTGCCTGGAGCAGCCTCACCTGGGATCACCACCCACCCCTCCTCTGCTTTCCTCCTCTTCAGGAGCTCTAGCCATGCTTCCTACTCCTTCCCTGAGCTGTGTGGCAGCCAGCTCTGTTTCCTCCTGCCCCAACTTGATAAATGGGATTTCAGAATTTACCTTGGACTTGGTTTGTTATTGCATCTTGTCAGATGATCACTGGATGGCCACCAGAGAATGTCACTATCCACAGCCCAGCCCTGCCTGGATACTGTGGCACTGCACCCTAAGATTGCTGCCTGGTCAGCCTCAGCTCCTGGTCTGTCTGCCCTTGTGGAACAGCTGTTTCTGCTGCTCCCTGATATGTCCATTAGCTGTTTCCCAATTGCATTTATAGTGGGAAGAAGAGAATGTCTCACAACCCTTGCTGAGCATAAAGTGTTATCTTTGAACTGTGAAGTGCATATCAGGTGCAAGTCGGTCTGTCACACTTGTATGAGGGTACTGGTTGAGCCTATTTGCTGATTTACCACTTAAAATGAGCTTCTAATTTGCTGGAGTATGATTTGCTACTAAATTTTAGGTGATTGAGTAGTTAGATTACCTTTGGAAAGTACGGGCTGCTCTGTTGACTCTGTTTCTGTTTGTGTCTTTGGGGTAAAACCACATAGATAGTTTTCATCCACCCCATCTGAGTGGGAAGAATGGATCTTTGGGGGATCCAAAAGAGGGTGATGCTGAGGAATGCATTCAGTGCAGGTGGCCTCTGGCCCGAGACAAGAGGCTGTGAATTGCCATCCTTTGGATAACAAAGGGCACCTGTGGCTCATCCAGGTGAAGACACTCAGGGACACGGCAGGAGCTGAGAATCACAGACTTTCTCGTGCTTGAACTGTGAGCGGATAAAAGCCCAGGGTTCCCTTTGTTTAGGGTCTTGCCTTGGGCGCAGCAGCTTGGGCTGTTTCTGTGTTACTGCAGCAGGAATAAATTGTTTTATGGCATGAGACATCTGAGACTCAGCTGTGGGAACTGCGGTGGCTCTGGTAAGGAAACTTGGTGTGACGGTGAGTGCGGGGTGTGGGGGACACACACAGGGACCTGTCAGGCCCCTGCAAAGGGGTTTTGGTCCCGGCAGTGACACTCTGGGGTAGTGCGAGCGTGGCTGCCAGTCTTGAGAATGGTTAGACTGGGAAGCTTCCTTAACAGGATGTTCCAAAATCTAATTGCCAGGATAGAGGGGAAAAGAAGGGGTTTTGTGTCAATATATTGAAGTCAGGAGGGGCTAAGTGAGGGAGAGAGGTGGAGAGCAAATCCTACAACTGCAGTCCAGAAATCTCTACGAAGTAAAAACTGAGCAGCAGGAGGAAAGGGTTGTTGAAATGGAGGCGTTGGTGTGAGAACAAACTGGGTTATCACAAGGAATCATTGGATAACTGGTTATTGAAATATGTGATAATTCTTGAAGCTGGAAACAGAGACTCAAGATGTGCCTTGAAACTGTCTTGCAAGCTTAGGCCATTTAACATTAGTTCCACCAACTCAGAATCTTACACTGAATTCATACTTGCTCTGCTTCAACAGAAATGGTGTAGAGCAAAATTAATCTAGCTTAGTTTTTGACTGTAGGATATCTAGGAGAGTAGGAAATATGGACTTGAAGAAGCATAAGAAAACATCAAATATCTTTAAAAGGAGCCACAGGGACACGTGAAAAGTGTATTAATTTGAGAGTCCTGGGCTCCGACAGAACTCTCAAGGAACTTCAGCATTGTATTCTGGCACACAGATGTTAAACCTGCTGTGTCACTTTGAGAAACTGGACTGATAATCACTGACCTTTGTTGTTAATTTGGCATTTAGAAAAGTCTTTGATTTGTAACGCATGCTTAAATATTAAAATGCCTTAATTTACATATTTCATTTCTACATCTTGGTTGTGAAGCTGTTCCATTTAATGAGCTATTGATAACTAGGGGAAAATTCAAATGCATCCAAATCTGGCCTCAATTGTCAGTGAACCCGTGGTTGTTTCTTTTCTTCTTGTGGGATGATATAAACAGTAGGCAAAATTGTTATTGATGACAGATGTTTGCAAGACTGCAGGATAGGAGTTGGTTGCCTTGTTAGGTCTTGGCTGAGAAAATGTTGCTATTCATAAAATTGCTGACTTTTAGTAGGAGCTAGAATTGTCAGTGATTGATCTTCAGATTGCTTTCATTATGGGGCTTCCACATGGAAAGAACGTTGCGTTTGGTTTCATTTTTTGCCAAGGAAGGTAATTTATAATGTTAGCTCATGAATAATGGCCAAAATAGATTGTGAAGCTCAGAGAGCTTCATCCTCAGAGTGGTTTAAGCTCGGAGCACACTGAAGATTGACATTAGGTAAACTTCCCTATGCAATTCTTCTAGATGGTTTAAATATCTCACCAAATTTTTTCTCCCCAGCATTAAATCTCTCTGTCAGGACCTCTCCCATAAAACAGTATCACTGAAGATGAGTTAGCTCTAGAAGAAAATACATTTATTATTATTTCAAAAGAGGGATAATCTTTGCGTGCTGGGAAAATGACCATTCCCATCTGTTTGATCTCTTTTAACAGTACAATTGCTACATTCCTTCACAATTGCTTAATTATTAATACTTAGTATTTTCAGTAGGTTTTGTGACATTTCATTTAATTTTTAATGATTAGTTGAAATACAGCTTTGTGAATTCTTCCTAGTCCATATATTTTATCAAAGTAAACTTATCTGTAGAAGATTAGAGCGTGTTAAATACAAATAGTTGTGGTAGTATCCAGCTGAGTTAATTTCCCAGTGGATTTATCGAGAGTAGATCACATCAAAACTAATTACAAAGTCTTCTATAACTTATTTAGCAAAGCCTGTGATTATTTGCAAATAACAATTGAGGTACTATCAATCAGAGGACAACCTGAAGTCATTGAAAAAAACTAATTAAAAATTTGTTTACATTTAGTAACAGCAGTTCAGATCAGAATTGCCTTCCCAAGTGATAATTCATTGTCAGGTTTTTTCTTTCATATGTTAGCTAAGGTCTGCAATGAATGATCCAGCCTAATTCAAACTGCTTTTGAAATTCACCAGCAGCTGTAACCAGGGTAACCTGTAATTCTAATCTTAGTTCACTTGAAAGTTTTAAGCTGTTTTTATCACATCTTGTGGTGAACTCTTCCTTTATACACCAAACATTCCTTTAATCAATGAATCTTCTGTCCAAGGAACTGTCAGGTTACTGCAACACACAGTGGTGCTGTCTCTAGATTGTAATTGTTGAGGCTTTTGAAATGTGTGTGTTGTTCCTAGTTAGTTTTTCATTACATGCAAGCAAAGCATTTCAATATATTAGGCTGGTAATTGACTGAAAAAATATATTTATCCATCATCCAAGTATGGGAAAGTGAATGCCAGAAGTTATAATATTAGGTCGGAAACTGAAGCACAATAACTGACACATTTAGAAATGTAAATGTTTCCCCTGCTTTCTTGCTGGCAGTGTGCTGAGCCGTGGAGGTAATTCCTTGTGTCACTTCAGCTGAGGGATGGGTGTGGCACACCAGGAGCACATCTTTGTGTGGGTCAGCACTGAGTGCTGAGCCCAGCGGGGTTGATTAGAACTAAATATGCCTCATGTGAGCAATTCTGCCCCAACTTCTGGAGGCAGGAGTGCCACTGTGCATAGGGAGGGCTAGTGTCGGAATGCTATCGTTACTATGGCCAGTGGGTTACGATTGGAACAGACAGAAATTATTTGCTAACCTCCACCAGGAAAGCTTGCATCAACACAGAGTATCTATCAAAAACAGCCCTTACTTGGTCATTTGGAGGTGCAGCATTCTTCTATCTTTCATCCCCTAGTGGGGAGACTTGCCCATGAGCATCTTGATAGATGGATGTCAGTATGATTTAAGATGGAAAGAATATTTTTTTTTCACAGTGTAGTTGATTAACTTCTGTTTTCAATATTTATTTTTAGCTAAATGAAAAGAAGCAGTAGTGATTACCCCAAGTTGTTGCACTGCTCATGCATGATGAATATGTTATGTTGAACACAGTTAATTTTCCTTCCAACTGCATATTGCACTTCCTGCAGTGTCAGTTATATTGAATGATAAAGTTAAACCCACTTTAGGATTTAATCTTTTTTATTAAAATTGTCAGCCACATGAAAAGGGAACCATCAGCATCAATGGAACTACTGGTCCCAGCTCCTCGTTATTTATGTGCTCCTCTGGTGTATCACACCTATTGCTGAGCAGACTCTGCATAAAGTTCATACATTTCCTAAATACGAAGAAAGACTCCTCCTGCAAGGGCTATTAATTGAGTTTTACATGGTAGTCATCCAACTAGAACAGGAAGAGAGAAACAGTAATTCTAACATTTACACAGAATATATACTGTGTTATCTCTCTTTCCTTAATTCTAATCAACTGCTCTGTTGTTCTGTTGTTTTTAATTTCTGTTGTTTTAATTCATACTAAATTGCTTTGCTTTTTTTCATAAAATAGAGCAACTATTTTTTCTTCAGATGTAGCCTGAAGTATAGGCAAGACTCAGTAAAAAATAAGTCTATGCATTTGAAAGCGTTCATTGTTGATGGTGCTGTAAAAGTGAAGAATGCAGCCCTCTGTGGGCTAATGTGTAAGACTGGGCTAACTGAGTTTTTTGTTTTCATAAGTTCAAGGTCTAGAACTTCCAGTTATGACTCTTCTAGGAGGACTGAAATGCTGATTCAAACTCAGTCTTATTCTAGAGCATAATGGAAACTCTGGAGACCAACATTCAGCCAACAGTGACTCCTCTGCAGGGACAATTAAATATATGCATGTGGCCAAATGGTGGCCTCACTTCTTAGGTGGTGATTGCTAAATCTCTTTCTTAGGTGAGGAACTTTCATGCTGTTCACAAACATCTGAATCCCTCCCTGCAATAGCATCCATTTACCACTGTGCAAACATTCTGTATTAATTCTAGACCACACACAGATCTGAGTGGCATCAGAGTAAGACTGCAGTAACCCCAATTAATTTCAGGAGGCTTGTTTCAGATTTATCCCACTCAGAGATAAAAATGTGTGTATTTATCTTTGAATTGCATGGCACAGGCTATTATGATGAGGTGCACTGAGCTCTGTTCTCAGGATAAATTAATTTAGGATAGTCAGTTGAAAAATATTGTTGCATACCAGATTGAAAAGCTAGATGGTCCATTATCACTTCAGTTAAGGAAAATATGAATGTCAATGCATCTATTTTGTTCTATCACAACTTCTGAAAATAAAAGAAAATTCTAACACCTATGGGGTTTTTGGTGTTTTGTTTTGTTTTTTTTCATTGGTGTCCTGGTTTGAGACAAATTTTCAGAGAAAACGCTCATAAAGTCACCCCAAGACAATTGGTTAGTGAGCACTGAGGATACTGGCATTCGTAGGAAAAGGAAATTAAATTCTAACTGGTTGGGCAGCTTTATGTTGATAGGAGTTGGGTCCTTTCAACAGAACACTTCTACATTCCTTAAAAAAAATGGAGTCCTTCAAAATATCCATTTTATTAGTCTTCATCTATAAATTTTTGGCAAGAAAAGGTCAGTGGTGAAGTCTGGTTCATCCTCCTGCATTCAGATCTGAGGCAAGTCCTTCACCTGTGTTCTGTACGGCTTTACCACTGCAAAGGCAACGACATCGAGCTGCAGTGGAAGAACAGGCTTCTCTAGGAAGCACTGTTGTCATACACATTGACATGACTTATGAAATAAAAATACATTTTATGGAGGAAATTGTCAGAGTTTAGTTGAAAACACATTAATTTCCTTTTTCTTGTGCCTCTGACTTCACATGGCAACTGAAAGGGACCTGGATGACTTCTCCTTTCTCTGTGGTGTTTGCCATGCCCTTCTTGTGTCACAGAAATAGCTTGGCAGTCTCACTTGGTGACAAACCTCATTGCATGAAAAGGATTCCTTGTGCACACCATGGAGAGGATAATCAAGATACTCTGCAGTGCACAGTTCTGCCTACTGGACCTTTCCTGCTTGGTCCTGTCTTTTCTATTCAGTCAGGAAAACACATTTTAAAATGAAGCAAACAACATAAAAACTACTTGCAGTTTATGAAGGCAAATATCACAGCCTCATATACTGTGCTGGGAGGCTTTTCTATGAATGCTGATAGAATTGTGATTTCGCTCATTCATTTTATTATTTTTTCCTAGATTTTTGTATTTTCCCCTGTCTTTTATTTTGAATTTCATCATGTCTCATGACTTGAATTTAGGCTGTAGAAATGGTGCCTGTTCTGTTTTAGGCTTGGCAAAGTAAAACACAAAGTTATGAAGCTACTAGAACTGTATATTGTCTCATTTGAATAACAATATAGCCTTTGGTTTGGATAATTTTATTATTTCAATAAATGCATTATATGGAATTGGTGCCTTTTTGTCTGTGGATGGTATTTTGTGACCACTGAATAATCATCAGTTTTAGGACAAGGAAAGAAAACTGCAATGCAGTACAGTATTCCTCTTCAGCTCTCTTTTTCATCAATTTGCTTATTTAATGATTGGAAATTCAATTGATGGTCAGGTATTTCTTCTGAAACCTTCTTTGTTGTTCAGGGAAATTTAGGAAAGAATAGCATTTGACATTTTAATAAAGAAATGTGGCTTTATGCTGCAGTCAGTGCGTTTGTCTAGAAAACAGCCAGCCATAAAGGGAAAATAATAAAGAATTTTTTTTTAATGTACTTTACCTTGAATCCAGTAATCAGAAGAATGATGTTGTTCAAAAGACCTAATTTGAATATAAATTTCCAATTATGTTACTGAAAGCTTTAGTAGTTTTCTATTTAAATCCCTAGGGCCCAGTCTGCTCTCAAAATGATGTCATTGCTCTACTATGCCTGAGTATTTCCAGTGCTAGAACAAATCTTGACTTATGACCATTGAAGAAGGAAAATACAAAACCCAAAACACCACCTTGCTGCATTTATTGTAGTCTGACCATGTCCATTATCCCAGATATTTTAATTTTTCAGTTACAGAAGGAGATAGGCTTTAAAAACTGGGACAAGTTCAACAAATAAGTTTTGCTCAGGGAATATACTCTGGAGCACAAAAAGAAAACTCAGTTTTAAGACAAACTCAGTGACATTTAGTAAAGTTGACAAATTATGACACAAAGCTCTTAACATCTGTTCCACCAAAAAGCATATTCTCATATATCAGAACGTCAATTAGCTCTTTCAATTATGTAGATGATTTGCATAGGCTCAGAAAGTTTCATGAGAACATAGACAATTTGCAGTAAGACAGTCCTTTTAATAGGTTTTCAATCTGGATTTTTTTTTTTTTATAAGAGTAGCTGTTTAGAGAGTTTTTATTCAACATCTATGTGGATTACACTGGTAATAATTTAGGTGTTGAAGTTCAACACACGTAGGCCTTAAAACTTAGATGATGTAAATCTCAAGGGAGGTGAGAGGGAGCCTGCTCCATTCAACATTTGCAGGTGTTTTGTAAATCATCACTTTAAAATGTGGGATTATGTTCAGCAAGCTTGAGATCTCATGTGTTTTGTCTGGTACTGTAGGAAGACGGGAAAGAGATGGTGACTGTTTTGTGTCTAAATTGGCCTGATTTTAATATTTACTTGAATGATCTTAACCGTTAAGTATAGATCTTATCTTTTGGCCTCAATGAGTTCAATATTTTTGGAAGTTCAATGAGCTTTCAGCTGGGATTTTTGATTTTGCTTGTTTATCAGAAGGAAACCCGACACTTTATTTGCTACAGACTGTTTTTAATGACTTTTCTTTGCAGGCAGGGGGAATTCCTATCATTTTCACTGCCTTCAGTCTTTAGATGCCTTACTGATGCTTGGTGTGCAATGACAATCAGCTCCAGCACTGTGCTAGCAAGAGCCCTTACCTAGACTAGAGTTTGGGGACTTGGAAAACAAATTTTCTTAAACTTCTGCTTCAAAATGAAACAAAGACTATGCTTTCCATGAGTGTCAGACTAATCTGCTTCACAATGCAGTTTTTTTATGCACCTAGTAGCACAGTGTGGTAACCCTGATGTTATTCTGCACTTTGCATGTTTGCAAACCTTGTCAGTGAGTGTATGATTGTGTCAGACTTGTGAGAAAGCCAGCAAAACACAGTGAATTAAATTTGGCAAGAAATTCTTAACTTTGAATGCTCTTCAAGTTGCAGTTTTACTGCATTTTTGTTGATTTGATGAAGTATTACAAAAATACTGATTTTGAGGCTTTTTCTATGTTTTTGTTTTTTCTTTTTTCTTTTCCTACGTGAACAGGTCTGTGAGTTTGATATGATACTTTTTTTGAAACAGGAGTTTTGCCACAGTCTTTTTTGGAAGAACAGAAGGTGATGCTCAAGTTAAGTCTCTTTCAATCATCTTTCAAATTAATGAGAAAATGTTTCCAATTAAAATCAGCATTTGATTAATTAGTAGTTGACTTACTAGGAAGGAGACAAGAAAGTCAGGAGTGTTAGGATGCATTCAATGCAAATCAGGGCAGGAGAGTGTTACAGGAAAGAAACCATCAGTGCCTCAAAGGATGCTGGTTGCTTTTCCGTAGGACATCCTTCAGCAGCCTTTTCAAGTGGATTTGAACAAACTAATAAAGAAAACAGCTATAATTTGTAAGTACTTTGAGGTTAATAAGAGCACCCATCCTTCAGCATGAGCATTATGTGTGACTGAATATAATATCTTGCAAATGGCAGATTATCACACCAAAATAAATGTCAAGGACATGTGCACATCCTCATACCATGTTTGAATAACAAATAGGTTTGTTCAATTTTATTATTTCAAGAGGTATATTTTCATTTTCTCTTTTGGTACAGCAGAGAAAACATTATCAGCTTTGAAAGTGGTACAGAGAAAGAAGTAGAATTTAGTTTTAGAAATTCTATGTCCTGGAGACACTCTTATAACTGGGTACAATATTGCTTTTCTCTTTTGGTCTTCATGTGGAAGTTGTAGCATTCAAAAGAGAGTACAATACTCAGCAGAGTGAAATTCATCTTTCATAAAATTTATGTGAAATTGGCCCCACAATATATTTGTTCTTGCAGATGAATTGCATTTTTTGGCATCCAGTTTCTTGATCCAGAATCATAGAATATCCTGAATTGAAAAGGATGCACAGGGATCATCGAAGTTCAACCCCTGACCCTGCACAAGACAGTCCCCAAAATCACACCCTGTGCCTGAGAGTATTGCCCAACTGCTCCATGAGCTCTGTCAGGCTGGTGCTGTGACCACTGCCCTGGGAAGCCTGTTCCAATGCCCCACCCCCCTCTGGGTGAAGAACCTGTCCCTAATATGCAACCTAAACCTCCCCTGACACAACTTCAGCCATTCCCTCGGGTCCTGTCACAGGTCACCACAGAGAAGGGATCAGTGTCTGCCCCTCCTCTTCCCCTCATGAGGAAACTGCAGCCCCCAATGAGGTCCCCTTCTTGTCTCCTCCAGGCTGAACAAGCCCAACTGCTCCTCATCATGAGGAGCAAATTGAAGGCTTTCAAATAACTTTATATCCTTCTGATATTGTGTTGCCCAAAGCTGTCAGGCAGCAGCAGAGCCATTCAGAAACCTTCCATGTAGTGTGCCGTTTGCTTGTTTACATTTGCTATATCATCACGGTCTGAATGTTATTAATAGCACACATAACAGAAAGCAGCTTCATGGTTTCTATTCCATCTGAAATATCAATGCAAAATGGCCTCAGCTCTAAGGGAAGCAAATGATTGACTGCTTGGTTCCGGTTATTTAAATTAAAAATTTCAAGTAGAAGTAGCAAAGATTGTTGATATATTATCCAGAATTCAGAGGAAATCAATACAAGCCTTAATGGCCTTCCCCTACTGCTCTGTAGCTGCATTAGTCACCTCTTGGGAGAGAGCTTTGGCCATCAATCAAAGAAAAAAATCACTTTATTTTCATATGGTGAACTTCATGGCAGCTTTTGTGTAATCTTGGCAAGCTATTTCTGAAATTCTGCAAGAAAAATGCAAGAGGAAAAAGTTTCTGAGAGGATGGTAGGCTTTAAAGCATATACAAGCAGTAATTCAGACACGAGATAAATTTTAGATAACCAACTTTTATTTGTGTTGATAATGGAATGATCTGGATAAGTGACCATGAATGTTTTTGTGTTGAACACCAGAAGTGAGGAGAGCTGTGCAATAACAACCATACAAGAGCAGACCAAGTAGAGCAGCTTCCCAATCTCAGATCTCTGTGGGTTACATATAAACAAAATACTCCGAATAATAAAGAGAGCTTGTTTTAAACCAAACCTCTGCTCTAATTCATGATTTACTAGTGACCATATTGTTTTCTCTATGGGGTAAAGACGCGTCCTGTTTGGTTCTGATGGCACTGATGTATCCATCTATGGATTGGACTAGAAATATCTACCAAAACCTTGTTTCTTTTCTGAAAATGTGAGGAACTTGTGCCAGGGAATGAAGTGGGACAGGAGGTTCCTGGAGCACCAGTAGCTGGCACATGAGCTCTTGAACTGTGCTCTCAGTTGGGGAGTATTTTCCCCAGTCCAGCAGAGATGGAAAAACAAATAGGCTGTGACCCAGTGAGGGGATCTGACTCACATCAGTTTCTTTACAAAATTATCCAGGAAAGCTTGGCAAAAAAATATAGCTTTTAATCTAAAGATTTGTAAAAAAGCCCCACTTAAAAAAGCTCTTCTGATCTGCGCCTGTTCATGTGAGCTAATTGTGGACTTATGTTTTCACCGAGAGAAGCATGTGAAATAATTATACCTATTTGCCAAGAATAAAGCTTTTTCAGAAGGCTAAATGAGGGATTAGGCTTAGGTAGAGGATACTTAGTCATTTAAATACATCTTGAAAGCAGTTCAGTAGAATTAAGCTACTGTGATGTGCAAAAGTATTTCAGTCTCGTGTCCATCAAACAAAAAAGGAAACGACTTGGCCTGAGTGACTCTTTCAAATATGGAACAAGGAGGAAAGTGCTTTTAAACGTACTCTTAGCAATCACACCGTGTCCAGAGAGGTCTAGCAAATATAACAATTGCTTCAAGAAGTACTTAACAGGTTAATGTGGGTCTTGCTGATCGTTCCTCATGCCTGCAAGATGGTAGAGACACTGCAAAGGTTAAGAGGATACAAACTGTATTTAGACTGTAAATTCCACTTTGAGGATGGATTTTTTTCTGTGCAGCTTTTCTGTAATCCTTAGTATAGGGGCTTTTGAAATCTCGATATTTATCTTGGATCTTAATGTAAGACAAATAAGCATGAATAATAGAAGCCAAAGCTGTGCCTCCCATTATACCTCTCAGTCCCTCACAGTGGGAAAATGATTGTGTACTGCTTACTCTGAAAATGAGTTTGACCCTCAGAAATTGAGCCATGTCCTAAATATAACATGAAAAGAAGTGAAGTTGGACAAATGCCTTCTAAACAGCACCTGAAATATAAATAATCAGGACTACAAGTGTTAATAATTTGTCCTGCAACTTCACGCAGTGCTATTTAGTAGTTTTTGCATTAAAACTTAAATGTGCAGAAAATAGATCTCTTAATAAATTAAGGTCAGCATAATTTCATAATAATAATAAGACCACATCCCAAAACACAACAAAGCAGTGATTTTTGCAAGCTAAGTATCCTCTCAGCATTGCGTTATGGCAGAGTGATACTAATCTGGCCCGCAATTGGAGAAGAATGACCTTAATAAATTCCCCCTTTAAACACAGCATTTGGTTTGGCCATAAGTAGTAAGCTGAGGTTAGCATCAAAGTAAGAATTGCATTTATTTTTTTTGCTGCCCAGCCAAATAAACACTGCATAGTTAGGTTCCTCTGGCCCTTTCACTGAAGTGAACAAATTAGTCTCTTTCCTCTCTGATGGAATGGTGGCAAACCAGCAGGTTACTCTGGGATCAAATTAGAGATCTTGTCTTTGTTCCTGAGGGACAGATGACCTAAATTTGACTGCACAAAATCTTCACTTTCTAATAAGAGCAATGCTTTACAGTCACATTCCAGACTCTGGATTTGACTAGGTGACTGTTTTTACCATTTTACCAGTGTGTGTCTCTTCTGCAACTGCAATGATATATTTCATGGCTGTTTAATAAAAGAAGAAGGAAAGCTATATTAGAGTAATAGTTTTCCCTTTGAAATTTCTTCTGTGTTCTAGTCTGACTTTGGTATTCAATTTTGTCACCTTGTTTTGTTGCCAAAGCTGTTAGGAATCTGATGGATAAAGCATCATTTATGGTCAAACCCCAAAAAATTGTTAGGGGAAAATGTCTCACTCTGGTAATCAGTTTTCCAGATCACATAATAATGAGTACCCCGACCTTCCCTGCACCTTTACTGTACTGGTACTAAATGCTGCTAATGTTGCCTGTTTTAGGCAACTCTCATAACTGAACTTATGAATTGCCATAATCTTTCTGTACCACAGTAGTTGCCTGTCAAAGCATTTAGTGCACTCAGCAGAAGTTCTTTGGGGTCTTTTTTGTGGTGTCTGAAGAGTATTTCATGCTGTGTTCTGCTTTTACTGCTGCAAAAGAAGTAATGTTATTATCTATTTCTTCTAGCATAATGAAAACCCCATTGGAATCAGTTTATTATGTCCCATATTGCAGTTAAAGATCTATATAATTCATTTTCTCTTCAACTTCATTCCAGCACAGGCTTTTAATATGGTGTAAGAAAGGAAGGTTTCCCTATCTTATCCAGAGATACAGGTGAAATTCATAGGTTCCAAAGAAATTTTGTACTGGTTACAGTGATTAATGGCTACATGTTTGCAGTTCCTATATGCTCCAGTGACCTTCATCCATGATCTCTTTAACTTGCAGAGTAAAATACCACCATCTCACTTCTCCATTTATAAAGCATGTTAAAAATGCTTCTATTTTTGAAATGTATATTTAAATTCAACAGATGAAAAAAAAATCATAAAAGCTGTGCCTCCGCTATCATTGCAAAGGGGATGGATGCCACACCTACACGCTATATCTTAGTTTGCAAATTTTGTTTATTTTCACTGTAGGCTTTAGTGGGATTATTTTGTAGTTATGGAGTTTAATTATGAAAGAGCTGCAACTTGGCTATTTAGAAGCTTTTCCTTTTTTTTTGACATTCTTTACCTTGTCATTTCACCTACAGGAAGACTGCTTTGGAAAGGCAATTTCTCTGTTACGATTTTTTAAACTCATGATCTAGGGTAGCAAGTAACACACTGAGACAAAGTCAATCAGTTATATACTGCAAACTGTGTGGCTGGATTGACTTGAAAAGCACAAAGCAGCTCATTTGTAATCACTTATCCATGTCTTTTATGACTGAGTGTTGTATCCCGTGTACATGGTAGCTTGGCACAAAGAGTCCAAAGAAAACAATTTCATGTGATCTTACCTTCAACTTCAGAAATAATACCACTTCTCTGCATTTCTTTTGCCACTTGTTATAGTTAAACTGTGTACTCCTGAGTGCTGCAAGTAAAAAGTTTATTGATTAGTACCAGTAAAATTTATGTGTAGGCAATAAAAGCAACCATATTTCATTCCCTTCCCCCTCACCCAGCAGATGCCAGTGAAAGTTTATTTGTTCAATGCTGAGAGATAAGTAAAATCACAATGAAAATCTCAAAGTAAGTCAAAAGATCTAATAAATGAGCAGTCAGTAGAGCTGTGAAAAATAGGAGGAGGCATGAAGAACATACACTGCCAAATTTAATTTCTTACATTGTGAGACAAATCTCCCTGGGGTTATGATACACCCAAAAGATGGGTGAACGAGAGAGATTCTCTCACAAGGCAGCTCAGAGCAGGGGCTGACTGCAAGATGATAGTAAATGATGACAAAAACATTCATGGATTTTTGTCCCTGTGATCTGGCCTGCGTGATTTCCTCCTTGCACACGCTTCTGGCTTGCTAGGCGAACTGACAGCTTGCACACCTGAAAATGCCTGTGGTTCTCACAAGCTGGATTCCTTGAACACATTATTGTGGAGGGTAGCCTTCATTTATTTCAGAGAAGTCACGATCAAGTTGATACTTGTAACAGACATGAGGGGGGAAAGTGTGATCACTGCTTTCTCATCCTTGGTATGACCTTTCAAGGAGATGAGTATTTCGCAAGAATCTGAGTAAAACGTTAGTCATTTTTCTCATTTGCATGGTGGCCTATAATTTGGAAGTGGGAGCTTTCCAAGCTACATGCTCTATAGGGTTCTGTGGGCTAGGTAGAATTTTTCCAACTAAATTAACTCCATAAATTTGGAATAATTTTGAAGTTAGATCCTAGAAGTTCTGTTGACAAAAAGCAGAGTGACGCTTTTCCGTGTTTGGCTTTGTAAAGCAGAGATGCCAGAGGATCCATTTGTGCTCAGCCTGCATGTCACATTTCAGGATTAAGCAAATAAGAATGGGAAGCCAAACTTAACTGATTATGATTTAATGTCCTTGGTGTGATGTGATGGTTTTGCATTTAATTCACTGCCATCTGATTCACAACTCAAATTTGACAGCGTTCTTTTGGAAGCACTTGCAGTCCTTAGTGTCAGCCAGAATGATGACTCCAAACAGCTGGGGAAAAGGTGAGGTTCTTGGGGCCAGAGGAATAAAGGTGTGTGCTACAGAGAGTGTTTGGTGCTGATTGCCTCCTTAGGGTTTCTGGTCTTAGTATCCTACTGGTGAAGTGAAGCATTTCTGATAGAGAGTTTTCAGCGAGCCCCAGTTTGTGTTTCTGGCCATCTCTTCTGTCTGCTGTGGATAATATTTTTTGTTCCTTTGCATGTTATTAAAAAGCTGACCTCTTCGTGACTCTCACTAAGGGGAAAAAAATCAAAACAATTCAGAAAATAGATTCAGTCAATTTCTTAACATCTCTGCATCCTGCAGGCTGAAAGAACATTCCTCCCTATTCACAACTCTTCAGGACAGATTTATTTGGCCTGAGTTTAGAGCTTTGACCTGATAGATAACAATATATAAATATATTACGAATGAAAAATGCTGCACTTTCTTTTTAAGCATCATTTGGTATACTGGTATGAGAAATACCTAGAGAAACAGACCATTAAGCTCAGTTTCCTGTGTCCAGACATTGAGTTAACCAAGTGAGGGCCAAAGTAGTGTGTGAGCTTCTCAAATGACCTTAATTTGAACTCTAAATGCATGGCAGGTTCAGAACATTTCAGGATAAGCCAGTCGACCAAGACTGTTCCTCTCCAGTGCAAGTGAATAGTCTGCAGATATTAAAAGTATATCAAGCAGTCCACTACTAATTCAGGAAGTCAGGTCAAGTTGAAAGCAATTCTGCTTTTGAACTGGCTGAGGCTGAAGATAAGCATTTTATACAGCTGTAAGCGGAATACCAAACTTTAAGAAGTCAGTCATTGAGTGCTACTATCATGAATCAAGATTATTTCATGGACTTAAATCCTCTGAGCTTTTACCATGCGCGAATCTTATGAGTTCATCTTCCCATCAAGGTGTTCCACACTTGCTCAGAAGAATCCTTGTCCCTGTAAGTCACAGAACAAATTCAAGGTCTTAAAGTCTCATCAGAAGTCCCCCAGCTGCAATGGAAGTGTGAGTTTGATTGTTGGTTTCTCTGTGAACTGGCTCAGGCTCTGTGATGTGTTGATATGACTTTAGTTGCCAGCTTTTGACAAGTGTTCTACATAATATGTGCACACCTCCCATGAACCTATCGTGGAAAAAGTGCAAATAGTGGCACTGTGGTTCCTTCCAGAATCACAGCTTTCTCTGAATGCTGGAAAACTCGTCAAGACTTTTTTTCCATTGATCTCAAATGACTCTGAATTAAATGCAGATAGTTATGCAACATATAAAGCCATGCACTGATCTGCTTATGAGTTCAGGTAGTTATACCCTGACAGTGATTCTCTTCCATTCAGTATTTACATCCTTTCCTTCTCACCTAGCTTAGTCATTCTAGAAGGAAATAATTTTCTTCTGGACTCTGTAAGCCTTCTTTCTCCTTTCTCATTGTGCCTTTCTGGGGTGACAAACAGCAAAAATGTAAGTCACCTTTACTATCAAAGAATTAAGTGTCTTTTCATAGTTACCTGGGCCATGTGTTTCTGTAGTGTGAGTGCAGGCATTTGATATTCACACAAAAAAAGCACACTGATGTACTTAGGGTTGGAGCAAGTGTTGTCTCATTAGCATTAAACAGCTATAATGGGAGAAAGATGAAAATAACTACAGAAACATGAGCAACAACAAAGATGAAAAGGAAGATGTGAGAATGGTACAAAAACATGGTTTCTTATTTGTAGGGTAAACTTAAAAGGTACCCTTCTCAACCTGCCTGGCTTATAATGTATTCAGGAATAGAAATTAATCAGCAGTTGTTTATAACTGTGGAAATCTGGCAAAGGGATTGGATATGATAGCAAGCAACCTGCAGATTTCAAGACTAAGCTGCAGCTCTTCCAGAGAGCTGCCTTTTCCCATTATTTCTTCTCCATGGTTTCAGTATCTGAGCTGTTCCCCTTGCTTTTTTCCCCCTTGACTTTGATGTATGAACATATTCTTCACTCTGGCAGCTTGGAGTCTAAGATATTGTTCCTTTATATTTGAATCTGTTAAAATTTTTTACACTTTATGTGAATATCTCTATTACAAAATTGTATTGATAATTTCAGATATTTTCTGGAATTTTCTGAAATATAATGTTCGAAGTTCAAAACCAGAAAGATTCAAAGGAAAAATGGCCTAATAAAAGCTCAATTCAGTCAATTAGGTGTGGTTTACTGCAATTGTTTTTCAGTCAGTTTGTGTGTGTCTTTAACTTGGTTCAGCTTCAGTTTGGTCCTGTTGCGAACCAGAAACTTTCTTGATGTTGATACCAGTAAATGTGATGCCATTCTCTCAAACATCCTAACAGCTAGACTAAAATACACAGGTTCTTTACCACTTCCAAGGTTTTGTAGATGGAAATGAGTTATGATATCTCTTCCAGACTGGAGTTAATCTAAAACGTGTGAAAACTGAAGGATCGGTTATTGTTGTCCCATCCACACCAATACAATTTGAGTTTTTTCAGCGGAGGCATTTGTCTCTTCAGATTAGCATTAGATAAGATTAGATTTTTTAAAATCCTTAACTCTGAAGAGTCAGTGCAAACAAATCTTCTGCTGATTTCTAGTGGTTATTAATTTGCAGAATGGTGGCAGAGATATAATCCAGTGGGATTATTTAGAAATTTCATCTGGAGCTGTTGCCATTTTGCTTTGACTCTGCCTGGCTGCAGCCAAATTCTGAGGTGCAGTCTCACTGTGACGAGAGCAAAGACAAGGGGCAAAAGCCAAGGGGACACTGCCCAACTGCTGTACCATTGGAATGTAACCAAGAAAAAGATGTGGTCTCTCTAAAACCAGGCATGTATGGCAGGGTATTTTCTTTATTAGCCTCTGCCAGTCTGATCCAACTGTCATTAAGAACCCTGGCAATCCTTCCTGTGACATTCAGAAGATTGGGTCAGAACTCATAAAAGTTATCTTCATAATTTCCCTGCATTTGAGCGCATTATTTTTATGACAACTGAATAATTTAAATTGCTGGTTTACACTGGTGCATATGTTATCTTAGGTAAAGATTGTTGTGCATTCCACTATAAAAATAACTCTGTTCCTTCAGTTTAGTTAATTGGAGGGGTCTACCAGAGAGGTAGAAAATTAGAAGAAAATGTCTTTCTCATTGCTGTATTGAATGGTTCAGTAAATAACATTCTTGGCAGAAGTTCTTAAGCCCTAAACACTTTCATAACTATTGATCTGTTTTTGAAGCATGGAAATTCTGCTCTGGTGATGTTATGCACACAAAAACTTGTGTCATGATCTGTAAGCCATGACTTTGTTTTACTTAGCTGTATAAAAGTCATTTTCAGCAGTTCATGAAATTTTCCTCAGACAACAGAGTGATTTAAACAAATTTCAGGATTGTAAAGAAACCATGTCTAAAAAAAGTATTTAGCAGATAAATTTATTTGTACAGTATTACATCTGACTCGTCGAGCTCGTTTTCTTGAACTCATTTATATGATTCTGGCAGGGGTTTTAATCAGTCATATTTCACATATGATTTTCCTCTTAATAAAAGAATATTACTGATTTACATGCATGTTTGATATGCATAGCTGAATGAAGCAGTGTGTTTGTTTACCTGGAGGACACACATCAACCATAGTTTTCTTGATCAGTGTCATGTTCTCTCCCAAGGACACAAGCTTTGGACCCACAAAACAGACTTTAGCAAAGGATTTATTTTCCTCCCTGATTGTTTTGTCTCATTATTCTTTCCTTCATGCAGCAAAAAAAAAAAATACTTCAAACGCATGTATGGGTGTCTGTGTGTATGTGGTAGCTCATGCTGTTCTCACAGACTATTCAGCTATAATATTATGCAGTTGAAGGATAATTGCAATGCCAGGAATTGGGGGTTATTTAAAATGTGAATGGGTAATGATGAAATGGCTTAGAAAAGCATCTCAAATTCATAATGGTCATTGACATAAATAATACTTTACCATTTCCTGTCTGCCATCCACTAGGAAGATTTGTGGCACCCTTTGATCAGATGACTTGTCCTTGAAGTACAGTTAGAATTCTGGTGTGAAATACCAACTGTTCTGCTGATGGAATGAGTTCAGCCAGCAGGCATCAAATGCTCTGTATGGCACTCATCATGGGAACCCAGGACAAAAGAGTTTCTGCCCTTGGGCAGAGCAACCTGCAGCCTGGGTTGTGTGAGGGTTATGAAAGGTTTTAATGTTCAAAAACTAATTCTGGTGGCACTAATATTAGTTAGGCACTAATATTACTTAATTTGCTTTATGAAGCAATTCAATGACCTGTGGTTGCCTGATAGTCTTGCCAAAGTTGTCATCTCATTGTTTAGGAAGTTCCTTTATTACCCCACCACTTAATTTTTATTCAAGTATTTTTTGCAAGTAATTTCTGATGTTAGTTCTAAGTGTATTGTTCTCCCCAAATTTACATTTTTATGTAGACAGGCCTGTGTTGTAAAAGGAAGAGCTGACTAATAATGCTGCTTCTTAGTGTGGGAAATGACTTGAAATGAAAAAATAAGAACATAACAATTTTATTCCTATTGATAGAATATATAAATTAGCCAGGTTATATGTGTTCAGCTTTTAGAATTCCGATTTTTGATGACCCAATAGTTGAAGGAAATGAATATCTATTCCCCAGTCATCAGTCAGGGAATACGTCTATAGAAATTATTTAGGCCTACCATGTGGGTATAAATTTGTTTGAATTTACTGATTTAATGTTGAATAGTTGTCATCCATATGCATGTAGGCCCTGATTATGCTATGGAGCAGCTCTGCAAATTACTTCATAGCTGTTGCAGTGGCTCAGCCCTCTGAGGGGCTGCAGAGCCCTCCTGTACATCGAGCTTTTCCCCTTTCCCTGCAATGGTGGGAGCAGTCCAAGGGGGGGGAGTCACAGGAATAGTGCTTTCTCTCCCTCTCCCTCGTAGTTGGGGTGATTTCCTGGCATCCCCTTGTTTATTGAGTTCAAGCTGAATATGCGATTTCTTATGTTAAATATGTGTTCCCTCGTTGACTATGGATTATGTTCTGGAACCTTCGGTTACCCTCGATGTCCCACTGGTTGATCCCTTCCTAGTCCCTCCTCCCTCCCTTCCTATTTGGTACCCTGGCTGTCCCTCAGATGTTTGCTGTTCCCTGATTAGTTATCGTGTTTCCCTTTTAACCCTGGACCCTCCTTGATTTTTTATTCTTTTGCCCCTGGACCCTCCAGAATAAACTTGTTGCTGCTGGAACCCACGCAAAGGACCCTTCCCTCTCCTTTACCTCCGGCATCTTCCCTACCAACACCTCAGCGAGCACCCCTTCCCCCTCGGGAAGGACAGCGGAGCGTGGTCAGCTGCCCACTCCTGCTTGAAGCCGTCCGAGCCAGGGACGCTGCAGGGAGAGCCGCTGATTCCCTCGGAGGGACGGCTCGAGGGGAAGAAGAGCGGCACATAGCTTTCAGGCTTTCATCATCCACAAGTTCCCTCTGGCTCAAATATCCGAGTAGCCTTTGTGTGAAAATGTGCACACAGTGCACTCCTGATTTTTACTTCCCACATGGAAACAAAAGTAGCTTCAGCAAACATTTGGATCCAAGAAACACTTCCTTTTCCTGGGGTGTAGCCCAAGGGGCTGACTTGAAGAAGGTTGTGCTACTGCTTGTATGGAACACGGAATACTTGGAACACAAAGAGTTTGAGTATTTGGATGCAAAGTAGGGATGACAGTAGTTTAAGTGGAGAGTGTCACTCCCATAACGGAATCAGAACACTTTCATATGTACCCTTTCCACAGTCATTTAAACATGGAAATTTCTTGACCACGTGAAATACTTTGCACGGATGTAGATCTTACGTCAAAGCACAAACACTTCAGCCAGGACTGTGCTGTGTTTTGGACTGAATGGAAGCTCCAGATTTTATTCTTCCATCACTGTTCAATCAAACACGAAATGAGAAACATCATGATTTACTAGTACTGAAATAATTATTCTGTTACGTGCAGTGCACTTTTATTGTGATATTAGCTGCAGTTTTGCTTTTGCATGATGAAGAAGTAAAAATTGAGTAATGACTGTATGAATAAGCTCTTATAAATTGAAAGAATAACAAATGCATGTAGATCAAATATACCCTTCAGTTTAATCATTCAATAAACCTTTACTTGTACTGCTGATAGAGATACATGCTCTGCAGTGTCTAAATATCTGAGGATATGGTTCTTTTCTATCAAGTATGACATAGATTTAGGTATTATGAATATGCTAAATCCCTCAACCTCATATTCAGGTAGTGAATAGATCATGGATGAGCTTCATGATCTATTTTGCCACAAACAAACAAACCTTTCTTAGCAGAAAAGGTTTTTTCTAAATAATGAGTTTTTATGATAGGCTCATAAACTTCCATTAATAAAATAAAATAGTAATATATTGATTTCATGTATTGTAAGTCTAGTCTTTTTATAGGCTGAGGAAGGTGCCCCTGCTCAGAGGGCTGAAGCACCTCTTCTACAAAGATGGCTGAGAGAGTTGTTCAGCCTGGAGAAGAGAAAGCTCTGAGGAGACCTTAGAGGACCTTCCAGCACATAAAGGGGTCATAAAAAAGAGAGAGTGACTTTTCACACAGCCAAGTAGTGATAGGGCAAGGAGGAACAGTTTTAAACTAAAACCCAAGAGATTTATGTTAGTTGTTATAAATTCTTCCCTGTGAGGGTGGTGGCACAGGGTGCCCGGAGAAGCTGTGGCTGCCCCATCCCTGGAAGTGTCCAAGGCCAGCTTGGACAGGGCATGGAGCAACCTGGGATAATGGAAGGTGTCCCTGCCCATGGCAGGGCGTGGGGTGAGATGAGCTTTGAGGCCCTTTCCAACCCAAACCAGACAAAGATCAGACAGTTTCCCACATGAGTTCAATGCCTGCTTTCCCAGTGGGCCCTTCCCCAAAGAGTCTCTAGAGCAGAAAAGGGATGCACTAACTATGCTCACCCCCTGTGATGCTAATCACAATTATTATCATCTCTTTGAAAGGATGGTAACAAGGCTGAAAGCGTGTCAATCCCCACTCAGGTACAATAGTTGCAAAATTAACAATGGATAGAAATTATTTTCTTAAATCATGACATATTTATTATTCATGTTACTCTTCATAGTGACTTGGGCTCAAGTGGCAATCTATCAGAATAATTTTCTGTGAAGGCGAGATGTAATTTTGGCCACTTATTACATGACAATTTCTTTCTTTAGTGATCATTGACAGTTGAATTGCTGAAACTTCAGTTCTTAACAGCCTGAAACAGTCTACATCTGGGAAAATTTTCAGGATAAAAGCAAGACTTCTGTTTTATAGGTAATTTTCCACATGACTAAGGGACAACAAAAGGGTTTTTTTTCCCCTCTTTTGACAGGCTAACTCCATCACATTAATTTGATTACCCTAATACTGTTAATATTTAATAACTGTTAAGTGTTCTCAGTATTTAGAGTATATCTTCTTTTAGCTAGATTTCATAGACATAGGCCAGTCTTCTTACTACCACAAATAAAGTAATATATGGGTCTGATTCTGCATTCATTCAGTCAAAGATCCTACTGCCTTGGTGGTATGGGTTCAGTCTCTTTGTATGGGGTGTGTGTGTGTAAGGCGAATACCTGCGTAGTTTTTCAGTCAGAAGATACATTAAATTTTCCTGGTGCGACTCAAGCTCACAAAAGGATGGAAATTCTCAGCATTAAGCTTCTAAGACTTTTCTACAAAAGCGTGACTTGAAGTTAGGTTACAGTGGTTCCCTGTTGTGCCTTGATCCTGCTCATAAATGTCTGTTTTTCTGTTGGTGCAGACAAAAGTTAAAGTGAAGTCTTTTTAAAAGTTAGGAGGGATAAAAGAATCCCCAAGCTCTTCTAGGGATGTGAAAGCATAAAGGTCTGAAGTGACTGAGGTTTTCAGAATCAGAAAATTTCCTTTGTGTGTCAGTCTGGAAGTGGTAAATGGAGCTGAACAAGGGTAGCTCTGTCTTGAGGACACAAGAGTATTACGAGATACAGTGTTGTTACCCCACGAAGAACCACGTAACCTGAGTGTCTGTGCTGCCTATTATAACACCTCCGAGAGCCTCCATGGTAAGATGGCCATCATTTGATTGTTTTTACACTATCTTCTTATTTCACTAGGCCTAACAATTTACAAAAGTCAGTTTGGCTCTACAGACGGTTTTTCCATTGCCTTAAAACTGTGCCTTTTCAAACACACTTTTCTTAGGGAGAGGTGGAGAAAGAAAAATATTTATCCTATAAGGTAATGAATCAGAGCAGTGTGCCAGAGTCTGCTGTGCAAATTAGGAGACAGATGGATCAAGGCAAGTGAAAATGTAAGAATTAGTGTTGCACAGTAGCTACAGTATTAGTGTGATGGAAGAAGCCAGTTCCTCGTTTGGTAACTTTGCATAAAACACAACTGTTCTTGTGTGTGTGTGTGAACTTTGCAATGTTTTGCTTGAAGGCCTCTGTGTAATCCTGGGTAGTAGATCAAGCAGGTGATGCAGATAAATTGCAGGACTCTTCCCCTCAGGGATGGAATAAGTTCAGCAGTCGGTTAAGCACTGAGGTAACAGTAGCTTGTTCCTAGGGTCATCCTATAAATATTTATAATTTCATAATTAGTTCAGAGGCAATTTCTGTGGAGCCAATCAGTAGAGACTGATAAAGAGAAGAATTTTTAATATGACCCATTTAAGTGCAGCTCCTCCACCACTGCCACACTTGGGGGAAAGAATTTCTAATTCAGACATATTGTACCAGTTTGAAGTAGTTGTGCTGCTAAGGCCACATTAGGAGTTCAGTGTGGCATCTAAGCTAACAGAAAGTGATTCTATACATCTAGAATATTTTAGATACTAGAATACAATAGAAAATAATATAATGGGTAAGATACCTCACAGTTACTGATTTAAAGTTGTTGCAGTGAGCTGGGATCGGGGAGGTCAAAAAAGATATTTGGTCAAAGAAAGTCCTTTCTTGGTTTACTGAAGGAAGCCTCGCCCATCCACTCTTATGCATATTCATGTACCCCTGCAACATGTAACCAAACCCCTCATTCCTGCCCCTCTGCTCCCATCGGTCGGTTTGTATCACCCGCCCTTCTCTCCCTCTCTCCCCCTTGGCTGTTCTGTATCACCCCGCCCCTTCGGGACCCCCTCATAACCCCCAGCCAAACGGAAGTTCGTTCTCTCAGTTCCTGGGTCACCATGTGGGCCCTCTTCTTTCCCGGGGGGTCCACATAATAAAATCTATGGCGGCCAGTCCGAGAGCCACCTCTCCACCTCTGGGGCGCCTTGAACCATCGTACGCAGGGAGGTGCAAGGCCATAGCAGCCATGGGTCGGGCACAGCTGGCTAGCAGAGGTCTGGCCTCGCCTGAGACCCCGAGAAGGGGCCTTGAGGAACACGCAGCAGATGTCCCACCCAGCACCAGAACCTGCGCAGGCGCGTTTTTAAACACAAAGTCATCCTAGCATTCAAGCAAAGTTAGAATTTAGCTTTATTTTTACCTTTTTTTTCCCATTTTCCTTTTGAGAACATATACTGTGAGCTTACAATTGTGCAAATGAAATGCACATTGACAACTCATGAGTCAAACTAAAGGGATGCTTATATTGCACATGAAAAAACATTCTTAATCGATTGTTCATCAAGAAAGCAAAGTGACAACTTTGACTCAATCTTAAAAGCAGAAACAGGTAATTCAGGGGAAAAACAACTAATGATGAGTGCAAGATGGTCTTTCATGCTGCTTAACTTTTCCACTTACTCCTTTTTAAACCAGCCCATCTGTTGGAAAGAAGAATTTGAGTATTCAACTTTTAAGCTGATGCTTCTTTTAACAGAGAAACAATCCATTGACTGGATTCATTTAATTTAGATTAATTAATTGTTTTGATGTAGATTATTTTCACATCCTAAAAGAGATTTCCATTGGCTTCGTTATCTAGAAGAATTTATTTTAGTGTCATTTCATCCAGTTGACTTAAATTGCCTAAGGTGACAAGATGTATGACCTCCTAAAATTATTTTAGTTACCTGATGAAATTATTTTCTAATTTATACTTGGGAAAAAGATAGAGAATGGATTCTGATATCTGGGAAATGCTTTGGAGTCCCAGTGTGCTCCACCTATTGCATGGAAATTGCAAGTGACCTTGACTGTGTCTTGCAAACTGCAAAACATGACTAATCAGGCACCATTTATTGTGTTTGCTTCTTCAACAACATCCAAGGAATGAAAGAACAACTTTGCTGTTCATTACCTTATTGAATATGACACTAAAATCACTGTTTATATGCAAAGACAACCATAGTGAACCTTCTATTCTCTTCAGTAAAGCAATGAAGAGCCTGGATTCAGCTCCGTTGCATCAATAACCTCAACTATCATCAGATTTGTTTATGCACAACAGTACAGAAATCCTTCAAACTCAGCTGGAAAACAGCTTCTATGGTGTTCATCACTACTGCTATTCAAATCTGATTCCAAATCCTAAGCGTATAAACCACATGTATTACTGGATTTAGGGAATCCACCATTTTTCTGTGGTTACACTCCTAGTATTGAGCTGCAGCCAAAATATATATTGAGGTAATACATAGTAATAAGCAATGCTGTTTTATTTCAAACTATATAAATACATCTAAACCAAACTTAGGATCATCATACCATGCCTTTATTTACCGCCGTAATTAAAGACAATTTCTGGAGATGAAAGTGTAATATCCTAAAAGATTTAATTGGCCAATACTTGTCAAATATGATAATGCATTGTTGGGGTGACTCGGCCCTCGGAGGGGCTGAGGAGCCCTGGGATACATCAAGCTCTTCCCATCCAGTGGTGGGAACACCCAAAGGAAGAGAACCCATGTTAAGGTTAGGGAGGTCTCCCAACAACCCCCCTGTTTCTTATATCCCCGATGCAAATATTTCCCCCCTATGTTGAATATTTATCCTCTCGTTTCATATGCATTAAGTTCTGGAACCTTCGTCTTTATTCGATGTTCTATTGGTTTATGCTTCCCTAATCCCTCCTCCCTCCTTCCCTATTTGTCACCCTGGTTGTCCCTCAGATGTTTGCTGTTCTGTGATTGGTTGATTTGTACCCCTTATAACCCTGGACCCTCCTTGGTTTTTGCCCTTTCTCCTGCCCCTGGACCCTTCAGAAATAAACCTATTCCTGGAACCCAAGCAGGGAGCCCTTCTCTCCTCCTTTACCTTCGGCACTATCCCAATAACCAGCTGCGAGCCCCTTTCCCACTCAGGAAGGACTGCACAGCTCAGAACAGCAGCCAGCTCCTGACAGCAGTGGCCAGCTCCAGTGGCCAGGGACGCTGCAGGACAGCCGCAGATTCCCTCAGAGAGGGAGGCTCGAGGGAAGCGACGCGGCGATGCGTCAGTTTTGATGGACTTTTAAAACATATTTTTTCTTTTCCATATTTTTCCTTTTATGGAAACTGAACCTTCTTGAAGTAAATAATGAATTTACTTTAATATTTTTGAATAGAAATACAGTTTTCTGAGGCTCTGTCCAAAATACTTTCCTAATCCACAAGTTTCAGTTGAAAAATCCTGAGGATTTTGACATATTAATTGAAGTTCTTCAGAATGAAACAGCCTGGTTGAATGCTTTAATGAAAAGATCACTAAGTTGTAAGAAAAATACTGTCAGTGTGTCCTTTTTATAAAAGTACTTTTTAGAGTGAGACAAAGATCGCCTGCTGGCAAAGTCTGGAAGTTCTGTACAGAATCAGAAAAGAAGAGATAAATGTGACTTGTCTATTCATTTTCCCACCTTTTTGTAGCAGGTTCTTATGTAAAGTTTAAAGGACAGATCTTCCATGTCCTTATGCAAGTAGTTTTCATTCATAGAAGAACTCCTTTGGGAGCCATCGGAGCTACTAATTTTAAGAGAGACTATTTTGTCTTTAATATGAAAGGTTTTTCAGCTGAAATATAGCTGAAATATATTTGGATGCAGGACAGGTTGAGAAATATTTTTACTTCATGGTAAAAATGGAGAGGCAAAATGAAAGGTTCTGGCCTTATGACTTTGAGTACAGGAATAATGGCATTAAGAGTGCCAGACATAAAGGGTCACACCTGGCCATACTCCTGGGAACGATGAAATGGAAAGTCAGAGTCTGCACAGATTAATGTGCATAACCTGTGATTTGGCTGCAGAGAGCTAGATAAATGGAGTTTGAGAAATGATTTATTTAATTTATAAATTGATAAGTTAAAAAAAATAAAAACCTTGATGAGTCTGTAAGCCTTCTGTTTGTTGTATATTAAGGTTGACTTAGTTGTATTGGCATCAAGAGTGAAAAGAAGACTGGCATACCTGAATATAACATGGCTAATGAGACCCTCACAAATCTTTCATTGTCTGATAACCAGCCCAGAGAGAGATATTTAGGTAGGGGTTACAGCAAAAGTTGTGGCCAGACCTCTTACCTGCTTATTGACGATTCTGTGTTAGAAAATAATTACATGATGTAAGCATGGAGTACAATACAAACACACTCCGTGTACTTGTAGTTGTATCTTTGTCCTTAACATAAGAGCACGTACAGAAATTAACATGTCCTGTCTCCCAAAGCTCCTGATAAATATCTACAAAATGTGAAATTAAAAGAGTTTTAAAGAAATGCATGTGGTAGAGGAAGATGGAGGCAAGAGAAGACAGGAAAAAAGAAAGAAAGTGATTTGTATGGATGCAAACTTTGCTCTAATAAGGCTCTGCACCATGATGTATTGGACTGTCTTTGGTTTATATTTCTGTGGACACTGTAGAAGTCAAGTTCCACTGCCCCCATTTCAAGCAGCCTGGATTAAAGAACTGGATTAGAGACAATATTTTGAGATCCAGTTATGATGAAACTAATCTCCCCAAAGTGTATCATCCTAAACCAGAAAAGACAAATTTGGTGATTTCCTATAATTGTAGGTTTCAGCTCTCATACTTTCTTTGGTCTCCTCAGATAAAAGAGAGGGAACTTTTTTTTATTTTAAAGCGAACTTGAAAATTGGCTGCCAGTGTCCTTCTCTGTCTGGCAAAATGAGGTGTCATCGAATGTACTTTCATTAGTGCTTTAACTTTTTTCTCCTTCATGCATTTGAACCAGATGACATCCTAGCAAGTTCTGCTCCCAGCAGGGATTAGAATGGCTCCCAGATCCCAGATCTTCACTGCAGTCCTCCCTCAGCTGTAATATTTGCTGCACATTTCCCAGACATCAGGGGAAAGCCACAGCCCCTAATCAGCTGTCATTGACACAGGAAAGTGAAGTGTGAGCTTGATTCAGACGGTTGTTTTACTGCTCTCAGCTTCCCCCAGAAGCTTTTGGAGAAGGCTTTGTGATGTGGTCAGATGCTGACATTCCTCTTCCCAACTCCTGTAGCCTTTGTGAGCAGCAATGAGCAAGTGCTCGTGGAGAAACGTCATCTGAAATTTTATTTCTGTCTTGACTTTTTAAAAGCCATTCTCCTTGTGTCTCCCATTGACACGATTCATTCACTATTGTTATTTCTGAAGCTGCACAGTTTGGCATCTAAATAGAAAATACTTTTTCAATATTCCTTTGTTCATTAATGAGCCAATTAAAGAGTTTCCCTCTCCTTAGTAAAACACAGGAGTATTGAGCTATCTACCTCTGCCTTTGTTGGGAACTGCCCCAGATATGTTCATAATGTTTTATTTGTAACTATTTTACAGCTGATAGTGCAATAAGACGTTGTTACATTTTGCTTTATTAGTACACTAATCTGGCCGTTCCCAAGCATGATTCACACCATTTGCTCGTGGCTGGTTAGTAGATGTGCATAGCATCAAGGCTTCATTTGCTTTTCTCAAATCTGTCACATCACATATATACTATGGAGCCAGCTATCCAACTAACTCGGGTTCCGTGCCTCATCCCTCTGAATTTTTATTAAACGTTGGAGTTTCCCTCCAGGCTTCCCTGGGTTTAACTTTGTGTTTTATGATCTGTCTGGTAAACAGGATTCCATGAGTATCCTTAAGGCAGTGAAATTCCTCTCAGAGGAGGGATCCCACTGAAGATGGTTTGGTTCTAGTAGTCTGCTGAGCCAAGAGCAAAAAAACTCATGATATTTGTTCAACTCTGTTAGCAAGGATCCTGACCTCACCAACTCTTTATTGCTCTTGGGAGATATAATCTCTTTCTAATTCAGTTAATTGAAGACAAAGAGGAATTAGGATGAAAACTAGTGGTGGCCAAGGGGTACTGGATGTCTGGTGTTCCTGTCATGAAGAGAGAGTCACAAAATAAGTATTCTTTCTTACTTCTCTGTAATAATGATGATAATGCTGCTCTCTTCTATGATTTTAGGTCTCTTATCTAAGAAATCTGTCTGTGAAATAGTCTGTCCTTTACCAGACAGAAATCTCTTTTGATCAATTTATATTTTTATCAAAGATAGTTATTCTGGGGCAGGCTGTCTATCTTTTAATTAGCTGAAAAAACATCAAAGGTTTTGGATTCCATCTAGCATAGAACAAGGACATCCTGAAATCTCAGTGATTTTAGCAAGAAAACTGCCTCAGTCCGAAGGGAAATTCATGGCCAAATGAACGGGTTGACTGAGGAGAGCAGCACGAGCTCCCCAGGAGGCCTAGAGAGGAGAGGAAGACTTCTGAGGAGGAAGGATGATGAGAGTTAGAGCTTATATCCTTCCCACAGCAGCAGTCTCACCCCAGGAGCTGAGTTTCAAAGACTTTCCTGCAGATAACCTTCGACTTCAGGCAGTGGCTGTGGAAAAATCCTGAGAGGAAGTTGAAAGAAAATAATCTTTTTCAGGGGTAGGAGAGTCAATGGCAGCTCTGACTCACATGAGTCTGTATTTTTATTTGTTTGTCAAAAATAGGCTCACATGATGACATTGATTNGTTCAATATGTTTACAGGGATGTGAGTGCCTGGAGAAAGAGAGTTTTCTGGGATGTAATTTTTTTTTTTTCTTTTTTTTTTTTTTTTTTTTTGGTCTCCTGGCACTTTGGGCAATAGTTTTCCAGACTGTAACAAAAATCCCATATATTTTTACAGGAATTAGTAACCAGAGCTGCCTAAATGATGGTGAGGATTGATGCTAGTTTGGAACATCTTAATTATTCTGAGAAAAATGGCATGGTCATAATTTAAATTATGTGCAAATAAAAAAAAAATCCCGTTAAAAGTGCAGGGAATATTGAATTAGTATCTCAGTTTAATAATGGACAGAGTGATTTAGATAAAAGTTTGGAAGTTAAGCAGGCACAACTAATGGAATCAGTAAGCTGGGAAAAGGTAACAAGGATCTTGTGGGAAATGTATACAATTTTCATTTCATTTGTTTTGGAAAGTGATTGGCCTAGAAACGTGATACATATTGATTTAGCACTAATGATGATCATAGACTGATGGAAGCAACAAAAAGCACACACAAATCCCAGCAAACACTTATGAAGTTACTTAGGAATGAAAGTATGTCTGTGAGAATTACTGAATGAGAACAGTTTTTCTGAGATTCATCAGTACAGTTAGAACTGATGAGTTCAGACAGAGGCTTGAGGACACGCCTGTGTAGATAAAATTTACAACTCAATTGATAAGTCTGGGGCTTTTTGTTTGTTTTAACAATCTTGTCACACAAAGGGAATCCTTAAAAAGATATAAGGGAGAAGGACTTGTTTTGTTGGGGAATACAAAACCCCCACGTTTCCCTGGTTTAGTCCCTCAGTTGCAGTCTGATTTGGTGGCCCTATCCTGGCTGATGTAATGGTTGAAGAGAGATCCAGTCTGATCTGAATTGATTCACGCTTGGAAACAGTTTGTGGAATATGGGGTTACAAAGTCTGATCCAGAAGTGGCCAGAATAAACAGGAGCTAATGAGGTGTTTCAGTACATACCCACCCTTCTGCGCTCACAGGCGCTGTGGAACAAAGCACAGGATTGCTGAGTGATTTTACTGTTTAGCATCTATTACTCTAAACAGTCATGAAGGGATATCAATACCATTATCCTAGGGAGGAGAATTCAGAAGCCTTTTATTTGTGCATGGAAGATCTGGCATTTAATGACTTGGAACGTTCTTGCTTGAAGAAGAACATATTTTATAACACACCACCACCCCTCCCCCAAGCACTGCAGACGTGTGGGAAGTGCTGATGCACAGGAGCTTACAGGGACCTGCAGTTACAGTGGCTATTGTGCTACTTCCAGTTGCTTATTAGAAGTTTGAAAAAAGCAGTTTTGGTTTTGCTTCTGTGGATTCAAAAAAATATAATCAGCTATGGCACTGCACAAAGTAGAAATGACATAAGAGACTGTCACGTTAGGAATTTAGAAAGGACTCACTTTCTATCCTCCCTTATTTCGCTCTGTTAAATACATATAGTTCATTTTAAAGACATCTTTGATCACTCGTGTGTTGTTAAATTGTGCAGGAGTGTGCAATATCATGTTAGGATTGCCTTTCTCTGCAAATTGCAGCCACAATCAAACATGTACATGGAATATTTGTTGCAGGGCAAATGTCTTTGCTATGCCTCAGTCCATTGATATGTATGTTTTTTATTTGTCTTTCATTGCACCTTCTTTCTGTCTTCATGAAGAAATGACAGTTTGCTTTGAGAAGCTAAAATGAAGATAAAAGTTTGATTTGAGTGGGTTTGTTTTCTATTAGCTGCTAGCCAGGAGGAAAGGAAGAAGGTATAAAGCAGCCCTTGATATTTGGAAACTCGTGTATCACTGAGTATGAAGAAAATCTGTCAGGAGAAAGTAAGAATAACATTTTAAAATTTTTTTTACTATCTCTCTGCTGTATCAGGAGTTACAAGAACCTATATTTTGTTTGGGCTTTTAGAAAGAATACTCTCTCTTTGCTGGTACATTTTTTTTTTTTTGCCACAAGCTTGCTAGGTTTCTGTTCTTGTCTCACCATTCTCTTCGAGTGCCACTTGAGTACAGCCCCAGGCCTAGAGCTTTATAAAGACATGACTCACGTGCTCTTTGAGATGGGCCTTTGCTATTTAGGAGCTCCGGACTGGTGGTGCTAAGGAAACAGTGAGATTTGCTCAGTTCATATCCACCAGTCTCTGAGGGAAGTTTCTCTTAAGCCAACCAATCCAAAACAGATTTGGAAATGAGTTTGTCATTTATTAGTTAAATAAAATGTCCGGTGTAGAGCTGTCACTGAGCTTTGTGAAACCCAACACGGGGCTGCATGAGGTGGGGTCGGTTTTGTGTACCTGAGGATGACAAGAATGTGCACTAAAATCTGCCTGTGGGGCACTCAGTTCATAGCCAGCAGAGAAGTGGGGGTTTCTCTCATGCAAACCATCTCAGCTGAAGGTGCACACTGGAAAAGGGTGACCAACTCAGGCTGTAGCACTGCCTGTTTCCCTGTGCGGACTCTGAAGTCCAAATTCTTAGATCAGATGTAGATATTTGCACTATAGATGTCCAAATCTGTTCCTGCCCATTTCTGCAGGAATAACAGGATAAGCAGATCAGGCTTGCCCAGACACCATTTTAATTCTGTACTTATGGAAATGTTTTAGCTGGTAATTAGAGCTGACCCAGGTCACCTGGGAATGCTACGAACAAAAAAGCTGTTCATGTACATTATTGTGCTCAATTAGCCAAGCAAAGCCCTGTTGAGAGTCAGGCTACTGTTTACATTTTTTTAGAGCTGAAAAGTACAGAAAGGGAGAGTTGACAGCTGAAGAACAGTGGGGTAGTGTAGCCCTCAGAGTCCTTATCTGAGAGATACTTGTTTAGGAAAACATACTCAGAACTCTGCTAGGAGAGACGCTAAGGAATTTACAGTGGAGTTGGTTAAGGATGTAAGGGGAGCCCGAAGATCATTCCCAATTACTGATATAATTCTAGCTTCTGTTTTTCTTCTGTCTCCCCTGCTTTAAATTGTAAAACAATACTTTGTAGAGTCTACCCTTGCATTTGTATTTACAGATTTCAGATGCAAACTGTTAACAACTCTAATTTAGGGTGGTTTTTGGGGGGGGTTTGGATGTCTCCAGTCTGGTGTTGTTTTCTTAGGAGGAGGGTTCTTCTAGCTAGTGATATTCTCATTTTATGGGAGGACACACAGGCAAAACTGGATCAGGACTACTGTATCCAAGCTAAGACACCTCTTCCTAGTAGTGGCATGTTTTGTTGAATGTAAAACTTGAGAACTGAGGCCTTTATTCATGTGACAGTGACTCTGTCCATGTTCCAAGGAAAGAAAAACACCATTAAAGAAAGGCAGAGGTGTGTTCCAGAACTCAAAATCATAGAATTGTAGAATATTTTGGGTTGGAAGGGACCTTAAGCTCCTCTAGTTTCAACCCCTCTGAAATGGGCCGGGCACCTTCCACTGGACCAGAGTCCAAAGATAGTACAAATCAGCTTGTTAGACTACATTTGTGCATTTAAATGAGATGTTTGAATCAATTACTGCAATCAACAGCATAGGGCAGACAGCTTTTACAAGCAGTAAAATAATTCAGATCTGAAAGCTGGACATAGCAAATGACAGCATGTTTTCTGTCTTCATATCAAGAGATTAACAATCTGTGGCTGCAGAATAGGCTGCAGTGTAAAGTGGGTAATGCTGGCAGATTTAAGAGCTCACAGTGTGGAGAGATGTGATTCACAGCTGATCGGGACTGAGGGGAGTCAGGAGTAGATCTTATGGCCAGCTGTGGGTCCCTGAGGGCACACATGAAACAGTGTGAGTGCTTTGAAAATTATGGACTGACAGTGGAAAGAGATTGTCTGATCCCATAAAATTCTTTCCTGAGTACAATCTTCCTCCTCTTTGTTCTCATTTAATGATGAATTCTGTGTTTTGGAATGTTATTTTTCCTGCTTCTGATGAATTGTCACTCAGACTAGTGCTATTATTAGAGAACTAAAGGTGTGTGTTGCAGTAAAGGTAGCTGATGCCATATAGACAATCAGCTACAGTTTGCTGAAGTAGAATTCAAGGATTCAGCACCAGAGAGGAGGTGAGATGACCTCCTATGAGTACCCACAAAGTGATGGGAAGGGTGATTGTCAGCAAAATGATCAGACAGCTGATGGAAATGGCAAAATAGAAAATAAGCCCTCCTGCCCTGTTTTTTTGGGGTTTTTAAATTAACTGTATTTTGCCCCCGGCCTACATGTGTGCATTTTTGCTGTGTGTTTATGGAGGTAAAATATCTCTGATAGTACTCTGAAGTATTAATTTGTACTTTGTACACTATTTTTCTGCATTTTTAAATGTGCACATGATGTAATTTACAAATTCTAATCAAGAATGTAAATCTTAGGGAAGTCTTCAAGTCAGACGTCGTCTGAATGTTTAATGGGATTTCTACTTATGACATTATAAGATTGAAATTATATAATACAGCTGAAGAGAACAATTTTTGGTTTTGTAAAGAGTAAAAAGTTGTAAACAGTCATGGAAACATGGGGAAGACTTTACAGTTTTTTGTATATGCACTTTGTGTATGGATGTCACATACATTGAATTGCTCTGGAGATATTGCCTCAAAATTAAAAGGTGAAGGTCAGGTCTTCTGATGCCAATACTTCCCAGGTAACACCACTAACGGATTGCTATATTGGAAATCTGGTAGTGGATAAGAGTATAATGATTGTTTTTCATTTTGAATTTATTCTCTCTCTTTTATTTTCAGAGCATCAAGAGAGCAATTGTAGCACAAATCCAGGGGAGAAGAGGTCTGGTGAGGCGATGGTTGTTTCTTCTTCCAGTGTTTCACACACATGTATGTGAATGTTGTGTCCACTAATGCAAAAAACCCAAGTTTATAAGAGGTGTTAGAAATTGATTTCTGAATTCATGACAGAAAAAACCAGTTAAGACAATCTGACTAGTGTAAATGAGAAGACAGTGTTACACAGCTGAGTGTTAGTTCATTCTGCTTTTTGATGCCATGCTGAATCTAGTTTTAAAAAAACCAGAATCCTTTAATAAAGGGTGTCCTTTCTACTACATCTGGTAATATAGTTTACATACTGGAAATGTAACCAATTTGCCACTAAACTATTCTCCCAGTATTCAGTCTAGAATAGAAATGATTGCTGCAATAAACAGAGCCAAAGTGGTTGTTAAGTTCTCCCTTTCCAGGCCTGGTGAAATATTGTTTCCCCATTTGAGAAAAAGGCATGTTTCTGTTCTACAGTACTGTTAGGTTCATTTCACGAACAGATAGATTTCAAAATTATTTACATGTGTCATAAGGCTCATCAATGCTACAGACATCTTAGTCTGGATAGAGGAGGAAAATGTATTTTAAAAAAGTGTAATAAAAGAATGTCTAGCTATTTCTTACCATTTGGAAAAAGTGAAAACTGTTTCTAAGTTGTCATGCTGATGGAAGCTTTAAAAAATAAAATGCATTTATATATTTTGGAGATATACCTAAAGGGGAGTCATAAACTATGTTTTGCTTGTTTTATTTAAATTTGATCTTTTATGACTGTAATGTGAGTTGAGAGGTCTTGTTTTGCAATAGATTTCAGATATTTCTGTGTAAAAGAATGGATTTGCGTTTATGTAAATTATAAGATATTTTAACAAACTGAAACCGAACTCCATCTTGTACTTTAAATAGTCTGGTTATATTGTCAGAACTATTTTTGGAAGGGAGTCCTAATTTGGTTGATTTGGTATCCCTTAAGCCCAATATGGGATTTAATTTTTAACTATGTTCTATTGAGAGACAAAAATAATGAAATTCTAACATTTTTTTGATATGTGTCAAAGCCAAATCTGGACATCTTATAAGCTCTTACCATGTTGTTCAAGAGGTTGAACACCTCTTGCACAAGGACTTAAACAAGCACAATAAAAGAAATCCTCGGAGGCAAAGCCCTGGGTCTTGCACCGAGTCAAGGGCTTTCAGTTCTCTCGGAAATCACAGCTGTGACCTGTAACAGCCCTGCATAACTTACTGCAGCAGGAGGCTTTTGGTGCTGCAGAAAGGATCTGTGCCTGATGATTCATTTTTAAGCTTTAAACAAACCAATGAAATGTAAAATTCTTAAGACTTGTTCGGTCCCATGGAGAGAAAGGAAATGATGTTTCTACCCTGACTGCATGACTGTATTATCTTCTGATAATTGGCTTTTGGGCTCAGTAATAAAATAAAATTTTTTTCTGCTCTGTGCACAATCTGCCTTTCTCTAAGGAAGTGACAGCAGTGCAGAACATAAAATGCAGTGGAAAAAAGAGCTGTGAAAGGCAGTGCATTAACAACTATGGTGTGCTAGCAAAAGTAGCTTGGAAGAAGTAACACGAGAAGCAACGTCAAACCAAGAAGCTGCATGCTTGGGTCCTGGTGCTTGTCACACATCACAAGTGGGGAGCTTCACTTGGTTTCAAAGCTGGGTACAACTCAAGGTTTGAGAGTTCCCAGAAAAATATTTGATGCCATCTTCATATCACTGCATACTCTGAGATTTCTGCAGAGAAGGTCTTCAGGATTCATTTAATGAAAGGGAAAGGGTTTTCTTATTTCTGTAAGTGCATAAGACCAATGGCCAAGCAGGAAGCGGCTGCTGATACTCATCCAGTGAAAAGTTACAGTTTGCACATTGACCCCTCTTTGGGAGATACAGGAGAGAAAGATACCTTCTCTTGCATTTTAGTAACATATAAAACACTCTTTTGTCATGAGGTTCTTTACCCTGAGGTTCTTTGCCCATTGTTTTGTACCAACGAAAACACGTAAGATTTTCTTGACTTACATTTGACTCTGAGGGAAAACTGAAGGAAAAAAGTAATAGCACTTAGTTCTTTATTTTGTATATTGTTGTTTGAAAATAAAATGCTCGCATGCGACTCTGAAAATCCAATCATCTGCAGTAACTGATTTTTTTCTTTGGAAACAGGTGAATTACTACAGATTTTTCCTACATTAGGTCCTTATGCCATTCTCTGTAAAAAACTGTTCTGTTATGCATTTACTATACTTCTGTGATGAATTTTTTCAGATATATTGAATGCCTTTACATCACACAGACATCATAAATATTGTGCTTTGTAATCTATCGTACCAGGAAATAACAGATTATTTCTCAGAAGAATCAGCTGTGCTCTGTATTAATTCAAGATCTATCTTAGGTTCAAAAGGTAACTAACAACAGTTGGAAACCATTTCTGGCAAGTTGACAAGAATTCAATAATTTTTCCTCTATCTCATCCCATCTCCATTGCAGTGCACATGTAGAATGCAGTGCAGTATGGTGATTCTTTCAATATAACATTATAAACAAAGGTATATACACAGAAACATGAATTTCAAGTAGTGCAGACACCACTTAATGTATATTTTATTTCACTCTTGAGTTATTGCTGAAAATGATTTGGGTGTCTTACTGAGACATGTAACTTTTATTGCTAGTGGCCCTCCACCCTGGTGTATTACCTGTCAGGGAGATGCTGAGCATAAGATTTTGGATCTTTTTGTTATGCTTCAGTACTCTCCTTAGCAAGAAGATTTATATTGGCACAAATGAGTGAAACACAGGTACTTAGGTGCTCTGAGAATATTCTTTAAACATTTCATAGTATTCGATCCTCTAGTCTGGAGAGTTTAAAGGAGTATTTCCAAAGTATGCAGATACATACTGTTCTCTTTTTTTCCCCTAATATAAGAACATTATTTGACAAAAAATACTCTGGAAACAATATAGAATGCATCTGGTGTGTGTGCTTTATGCCACACTGCTTTTAGAAATGTGAAGAGAACCTGAAATTGAGGGACTTATTTTTCAGTTGTCACATCATTAAAGTCACCTGTTTGGGAGATAAGTCAGTGCTGATTCTGTAGCGTTTGTCTTGTGGGATTTATAGTAAAAGGTCATAATGACTCCGAAGCGAAGTCACTGGCAACCCCTTCCATCTCTCATGCAGGTCAGGCCCTAAATCAGCATGGTTTGATTTTTAAAGCATAAGTGATTTCAGAATATGTGTTTATTCCTGCGTCCTGTAGTTGCATAAGAATGGATTTACTTCAGTGCCACTTACTAAGATCAAAATACTCTGTTTATTCTTATTTCTAAAATTAAGTAACAGTGCTTACAGTTGTTGCTGGAATGGGCAGGTGAGGAATGTTTTAACTTAAATAATGCCCTGTATTGAAGTCTTGTTATTTCATCATAAAGGCTTTGTATCCTTTCTGTCCTTGTCTTACACATTGATAGGTGACCTTGTTTTCCTGAAAGAAATAACTGATGTCTTTAGAGTAAAACAAGTTAACCTAGCCTCAAGTATCCTGTTCAAATCCGTCAGGAAGACTCAGGTGAATACACACACAAAAGAGATGTGTTTCTGGGGCAAAAGTATTTGCTGCTTACCACTGAAGTGTATCAGAAATTAGAAGAAAAACACAGAGCTGAAAAACTGCCAGGCTTTGTCATGGTTCTGTGATATTTCTCTTCACACTTTGTTTTCTGTGGTCAACAGAGTTCATGAGAATCTTGGCTTTCATTTTTGGTGAGATTGTTTCTGACCATTGTTTGGAGAAAGCCTTGAAAATCTGAAGCAAGGACACCTAATAGCATCAGAAAAATAGAAGGCAGGGAAGAAACTTTACAGCTTTTCTTCAAACAAAGCTTCATGGCTTTTAAGGCAGTATTATGATTTTTGCAGGACACTGAATTAGACTTTTTTTTTTTAATCTTTGTGCTTGGCAGTGCTAAAAATAATATGTTGGAACATGTTTAAACACATTCTGGCAATAAATCATGAGGGGATTTGAAGCTGCAACAACCAGTGGGCAACTCTATTCTGGCTCTCTTGATCTGTTGTGAGAACCTCACCTTATAGAAAGCAACAGTAATTTTGTATATCATGCAAAAATTCAGCCATGGTTTTAACGGTAATTGAGTGTGTGTGCAGAATTCTTCTACTGCTCAATATCAGTGTGCCTAGCACATGGATCCTGGCAATATCAGAATTAATCTTTTCCTATGTAAAAAGTGTGACCTTGATCAAATGACCTGCATGTTGAGATTTAAGTGCCCTGAAGTAATCAAGTTTCAGCAGCCAAACTTTGGCCTTAGGTTGATTGTTTTGTTTTATAGCTTATAGTGCTAGAAGCAACTGCTGGGATCCTTGTGATGTGTTTGTTTTGGCAATTGTTACGGGGAGGTTTTTTTCCCTTATTGAGGCTATATCATGATTTATCTCACTAGAAACTAGCAGACTTGTACTAGCTGCAGTACAAATGAATGGAAAGCCCAATATGTTGTTTGTCTTCGTAATTCATTATAATTTAGCTTCGTGTGGACTTTTAGTAAATTCACATTGGAACTACCATTAATAAAGCACTTATTCCCAGCTGTATGTGAGCCAAGTGGTTATTGCAAGGTAAACACACAGCACAAAGGATATTGGAATAGCTGGAGAAGCCCTTTCAGCTGAGGGATGTAAACTGTAAACACACAATTTTCTGCAGATTTCAAGTATTCCATTCACAGGTGTTAAGAGTTATTTGGTGTCAAAAAATAATATTTTTAAGCATGAGGTTGTGGAGGAAGAAAATGGAGAGGGAAAGGAACTGTGTGGTCTTGCAGTTTTACAGTTATGTGCTTGCAGCATCTCTGTAACTGGGATCAAGGGAATCTTAGCTGTACTTCTAAACAATTCTTCAGTAACAGAGGGAATAGGCTTGAAATTTTCAAGATCAGCATGAAATTATTAAAGGGTTGTTATAATGCCTGACTAGTGAAAGCTTTATCCCAAGGCATAAAAAAAAAATCTTCTCCAGTGTTTCCAAGCTGAGCAATTCACAATGAAACAGCTTAGAAAAAGTACTTTTTAATGACTGAGGAAAGTTATTCATTGTGGATAAGAGCTGGAAAGCTGCACATTGTAATTCTAAAAGAAGCCAGATTTGTAGCAGGATAGAGACACTTGAGTTTGATTCTAGCTATGTTTTTTCAAAGTAGACTATGGCTTTTACTAAATGGAAAGTCATCTGCTGGCAGGAGGTGTCAGAACACAATGGAATAATGTTTGCATTGGTTCAGTGCACTCCAGTAATTTGGGATAAATTAATGTAGAGAAAATAAGCTGTGTTTTCTTAAAAAGCTTCAGTGTCTTGTAAGCCAAGAAAGTTTCTCAGCCACCATATCTCATATGCCTTCTTTTCCTTTTCCACCCAGTTCCTTTCTCATATGATTTCTTTATGAATAGTTGGCATGTATTCTTCCCTAAGATCTGTTTAAATTTGCAAGGTTTGGGGTTTTTTTTTTTTGTGATACCTGCTGATAAAGCAGAGGTCCTTGGTACTCTTCAAACTCTTCAAAGGCAAAAATTACAGGTCTATATTTTGTCCCATAGTTCATTTTGGATGCCTTGCTCATAATCAGCACTCTGATTTTTCCACAGATTATTTTACTATAATATAGGGAGATTACCAGCACAAATGCATTTAATAGGATTTTTTTTTTGTTTGTTTCACAGAATGAATCTTCCAGAGGCCTGAGGCTTTTTAGCACAATGTATTAAGTACTCTTCACTGTATTAAACACCAGTAGAACACAGACAGCACCACTGTGCAGGGTATTAATGAGATAGCTCATTTTCCTCTCCCTGTCTTGGATCATCTAATCCATTATATGGATGTGTTTCATCACATTTCCTCAGAAGTTCAGAACTTCTCTGTAAGTGGCAGTTTGCATTAAGAAGTCAGTCAGTGAGTTCCAGGGAGCACTTGGGGCTGTTGAGGGGACAGTGCAGTGTCCAAAGAAGTCAAGGCTCTGTCAGTTGCCCTGCACAGTGTAAGCACTGAGCAGAGTGTGGATGTAGGAAAATCGAGCAGCCTTAGATCAACAAGAGATTCCTACACCTGATTGTAGCACCCGTGTTTGAATCAACACTCGTGCTTTTCTACACCTAGCACCGAAGGCATGCCTGCTTTTATCTATGAAACCCCTGCTTTGCTAGACAGTTCTGGAATTGACATGGTCTTAATGCTGCTGAGCTGCTGAATGCTCTGCTGTATAAAAAACATACCAAAATAAACAACGTGGGCGAGTTTGCAGCAAGAGCTGATCTGGTGTTTTGGGGATACCATTACTGTCTGGAGCTCGAGGGTTTAGGATGCAGGAGTTAAGATCAGTGAATTCAATCTGACTTTAATGGACTTGTCAAATCATGAAGACAGATTATGGTGTTTGTTGAAAACACAGATTTTTAAGGGGAAAGGAGTCACTTTTTTCACATGGAAATTTTGCAGATGTTTCCAGGGAGAAGATTTTGAGTGCATGTACTGTTGGCATCAGGAGATGAAGAAAGACTTGAGAAAGGCAGTTAGGAACAAAAATGTCAGAAAAACAGTGTACAGAGGAACTGTGAATCCAGCCCTAAGGAGAAATCCAAACCAGCCCATGCACAGCGACCCAGCTGGCTGTGGAGAATGCAATAGTGTTTAGATAGTGTCTGATAAGATACAGTAAAGGAAAGGACTGAAGGGGTGGAATTGAGGTCTTCCTGAATTGAAGTGTTTCAGTTGCTGACAATAAACATCTTTATTAAATTTACTACCAATGGGAAAGACTAAAAGGGCAGACCATCTAAATACATTTGTGTATTATTGTATTTCTAGCTTTCTTCCTAGAAGCTGTTTTGCTCTTAGGAACCTCAGGAGGTCACAACTCACTATTTACTTCTCCAGCTCAGACGGTTGGCTTAAAACAATGAGATTTAAAAAAAACCAAAGAATTTTTATTGCTTTTTATTTGCCTTCTTATTTTTGAGCCTTTAAGTCTAACTATATGTTGAGGAACTTTCATTAAATAAAAGCTGTGAAAACATCTTGGGCTTATGAATTCAGGAATCAGAGAAGCAGCTGCATGGCTTGGAACGTGACTTTATTTAACATAATGATTTCCTGAAGCTGATCACTTGCTCATACTTATGGGAGTCCCAATGAACTTTGAAGAGTTGTGTTTCTTAGTTTTGATTTATATTATATGTGCCTACTGTTCGTACAGAACATTTAACACTTTCTTGAAATGATACTGCTCTAAGAGGCCTCAGTGGTCATTCACAGCTAGCTAGAATCATCAGTTCTTCTAAAAATTAAGCAATTTTACTTCAGGAAATGAGGCATTTTTGAAATCAGCTCTTTATCTGAAACCCTAGTTGTGATGTGAAGCACTATGATGAGTTCTCATATTATCCTCTTCCTGCAAGGAGCCTGCACTATTAATTTAGTGAATGATTCTATTTATAGTTCTTATTCCACTAAAATTAAGAAGCAAAGAGTTCCTTTCAGAGTTTAATGGAGTCTTTTGAATATAAATAGATGTGTTCCCTCAGATAAGGACTGGTTGACCAGTTGGTTCACTCCTTTAACTTGTCCTATGATACCCTTATTTTAACTCCAATGTGTGGCATATTTTTGCTGAAAGGCTGGATGATCATCCTAAAGAGTGCCACCACCTCCTGCTCATAGGGAAAAAGGTCAAGCAGGAATGAAGCACAAAAAATACCTTATTGCAGTAGCTCTGACAAAATCTTCCCTGTGAGTCTCTTCTTCAGCCTCCACAACCTCATTTTAGGCACCGCTTGCATCACAATGGTCTTGTGAGTCAAGAGGAGAAGCAAAGAGCTCTGTGTCACTTCCTGTGCTTTAAGTTTGTTTGGAGAAATCGGGAATGTGGTTGGTGACGTGGTGTTTGCGTGCAGTGATCAGCTAAAACATTGGGTGGATGAGACCCAGTGTTATTGGAGCACTTTAGAAAACATTTATGAAGATTTAACACAAAGTTATCAAATATGTCAACGTATGAAAGTAACATGATTTTGGATGTTATGCCTTAGTGTCCTTTATGTGCTTGGTAGTGCTTAGGCTGTGCTGTCACTAATTATGGAATGAGCAAGTGGTGGTGGCTGGAGAAATGTTTGAAGCCGTGGTGCTTGTCACAGGTTAAATCCTGTCCCAAGGTGTTCAATATCAGCGTAGGACTCATTTATTCTCTTGGCAATCTAATCTTCTATAAGTGTTCTGCCTCTTCAGGGAGGGTGCTTTTGGGTTACTAAATATTTATCAATGCTAACGTCTTTTTAAAACTGCATCCATATCTTTATTGTATAAAGATAACATTAACTAGCCTGGGGGAGAGGGACATGAGGGAACTGATTGTGTTCTTTTATTTCTCCCAAGACTCAAGCAGAAATTGTTTAAAATTTATTACTAGCTCTTACTGTTGCAGAGAGAACTTTTGGCCTCTTAAAAAATGATATTTGGATGTGTAATTAAATTTGGTATAGCTACAATGTTTTTCTGAAGTTTGCAAAATAGTTGTTCCAGAACCTTGATGCAGATTATATGATAAAGCTATTAAACATGCCTTATCTTTTGAATGGAAAGCAAAGATTAATGACTCAAACTAAAATGATGCATTAGATGTGTGTGATGAGATGCAGTCTTGCAGTGATGTAGGAATTGGAACCAGAGAAGATGAAAATGTTAAAATGAGATTAATAGAGCCACATGCTGATGTTTAAAAAAAAAAAAAAAAAAAAAAAAAAAAAAGAAGAAGAAGAAAAGTGCAACCCATTCTGTACTAGGGGAAGAGGGGAAGAAAATAGATGCTTTAAATAAATGTTTGTCTTGTACATGTTAAATACGCATATAATAACTCTTCAGAACAGTCTGACTCTCAGTTGTTGTCTCTGTAGTAAGCCTGTCTGCAACTTTGACAAAACAAAATCTGCCTGGGAAGAGAAGAAACTCTGTAAAGTCTGCTCTGTAGAGCATTCCAGAGAATTTTTAGAAGGGTGTGTATGTAAAAATAAATTTTATTGGTAAATTTTAACAGATCTTAATCAGTTGCAAGGTGTGGAGTGTGGAAGGAATTTCTCCCCAGCCAGCTTGCTAACGACCTGTTGGCTTTTATTTTGCTTTCCTATAGAGAATATGTTTCAGTCCACTTGCTGGGATCACCTGGGCATTCTGATCAGGAGATTTCTGTCCTTATGGATAAGGGAGGTGGGATGACCCCACCTGGGGGCTCTGCCTTGTGCTGCGACGGGAGCACTGGGAGCTGCTGCTGGCATCGGGCAGTGGGTCGGGAGATGGGGCCCAGCATCACTGCGTATGAACAGGACCATCTCCTGGGGCCCAAACGTCAGGGGAGCGGTGCTGAGAGAGGCTTTTGCTTCTGTGCTGACTCCACCATCTGAGCAGCTGTTGCTCTAATGGAAGTTCACCGTTTTTAAAGATGTGTTTTCTTCTTCTCCTTGAGCACTGTATTGGTACAAATGCTTGTAAAACCCACCAATATAGAAGATACTTCGTCTTACACATGAATTATGTGGTTACCTAGTTGTGTGCTCTGCTCAGATGAAAGTGTGGTATGGTTAATTTGGTTTTGTTTAAGGAAAATTTACAGGAAAATGAGCAGTAATTTTACCTTTGTTTTCATGTGTAACTGACCTTTCTGGCAGGCCTATTTTGAATGGAAAAGCTGGATTAATTTCTAAGTTTGTTGAAAATGACATAAATTAAATTGGTCTAATGAATTAAATTCATACGGTAGACACAAATTAAGATGCTTTAATCCCTAGGTAAATCAGGTTTTAGACAGGGCTTCTGTCTCCCGGGAAGAAGTTACCACGATCTGTCATCGCCTCTTTGTGGGTGCTTGCTAAAAGAGCTGTTCACATGAATATTCTCTATAACTTCTTAAATGTGTAGGTTTAAGCTGTTGAAATTGGTGGGCTGATTTAGCTCATTAGTTTCTTGACTGCATTAGGTGAATCTGAGAGCACTTTCACCAGGAGAATCTGCTAAAAGGTTAGTTGAGTGTCCTGTCCACTGGAAAATACTGTCAAGTGGATGACTGTTACAACTTCCACCAAATTACCTGGATGTATAAGAGGGTATCTATCTATTTAGTTCCCACTGCTTTTGGTAATTTGGATGTTTTATATATTTATAGTATTTTTTTCCTTCAAAATGGGAGTCTTTTTAATGAGCATTTCCTTAAGTTGTCTTGAACATGGTTACCCATGGTGGGCCTAATTCATAAATAATATAAAATGGGATGTGATATGAGTGGTATGACTAAGGAAACACCAAAAAAAAGCTGCAATGGTAGTAAAGGTAAGTGTTGAAATATTTTTAAGTTGTTGGCACAGAGTTAACTGGTGTGGGATAGCACTTGGGTGTTGGGAGACTGCATGGTTTGGTAAATCAACACTTTTTTTTTTCAACTGACAATTGATACCTATTTTAGGGTTGTGGAGAGATCAGCAATTTGGTTCCATTAAGATGTGGGAGTAAGTAAATACTTGCAGACAGTAATTACAGTCTGGTTTTGTTCCCCTGTGGAGGAGAAATGGAAGTGGTGTTGCCAGGGAAGGAGGAGAGCTGGAGGGAATGGAAAGGTGGCAGGAAGACAGATGAGGCAAAAGGGGCTGCATTTCAAAATTGTTTCAAAAACTGTCATAACTGGTTAGACAAAGTTTAATGTTAGATTGCAGTAGAGGAAAACCAGCACAGAATAGCTCAGTGATTGATGACTCGCTCAAGATTCAGTTAGGAAAAAAATCATCTTTAAATAAACTGTATAGCACTTGAGATCCTCTGATACTGAACTGCTTCAGGTACAGAGGAAATACTGTGCAGGGTTCCAGTTTGGGATGAGACAGCTCTGAAAACTTGGTCACTGCTGGCAGTTTGTTTCTGGTCAAACCCTGCTGGTCCAAATCATCATGCTGTTGATTTATTCCTGTTCCAGAAAGTTGGATGTAGCCGGAAGGGTGCATTGGTCATCTGCACCCTCTGCTCTGACTGCAGCTTTTGCCTGATGGTTTCTTCTCAAGAAGAACTTAATAAAACCTGCAACAGAGGGGCCAGTGACTCACAGTTGCACAGCTCAGCACATACTGTGCCTGTCTCACAAAAAATAGGGTGCTTTGGTCTGGGTTAGGTTTTGGCTCAATAACTTTCACTGCTATTAATACAAAGCCTACAGTGGGACTTCTCCTTACAGGGTGATGATAGAACGTGTGTAATACTCTGGAACATTCTTAAAAATACCTGCATACCAAGTGTGAGGGCATTGGACAAAGAATAAGGGAAAATACCTGTTAAAAAGGATTAGAAACTAGGCAGAAAGGATGTTGATGGTGTCTCCATTTTACAGGTGAAGTTATGAAGCTTGCAGAGCTTGTTTAGAAATACACAATGCTTAGGGTCCCACTGAGAACCAAATCAAGCTTGAGATCCAGCTTTATCCTAGACACAGTGGAACCAGGTCACAATATATCTCCAGATTCCTTCAGAAAGCCACACCAAAACTTTTTTTCTACAGGATATAACCGGTAGTGGTGGTATTAAAGCTCATCAGAATTTATCATAAATTTAAATGCTTCACCACTTAATCCCAGCGAGTGTCACCTCCAGGATGCAGGCTTTTGGATCTCACCTTTTCTTGCAGGGACTTTCAGAGAGCTGCCCTCAAGGTTTGTGGTCAGAAGGGCTGAGGGATTCCTGTGATGCATCATGGAATTGAATGTGCAAACTGCTAAGCTTTGTGTGGATGCTTTTTTCAGAGCCTCTTCACAAAACCTCACCCAGGGTATCCCAGCTTCAGGAATGTGTAGCAGGGAAGGTGCAGGTGGCAGTTTGCTGCAGCAGTTTTGTGACAGGCGTCATTCTGAGAGATGGGGGACTCCAGGGAGGAGGAGGAGGAGGCTGAGTCATAAGCTCTTGGCATCAGTGAAACATGTGAAATTCAGCTGCACAGTTTTGGAGTTTGAGATGTCTCTGGCTTTGCTGAATCCTAACAGAGATTGCTGCTGACTGATGCCTTTTAGTGGAGCTGGCTTTCATCTGCCTTGAGGGAAGCAGGAGTTTACTCTTCCTGCATAAATTACATTTATTTTTTTTCCACTGGAAAGATTTCCTATTTGCTTATCTTTAAAACTTAAAAAAAATTAAAAGTCAAACCGCTTGTTTGCACTGTGCTTCTATTTTACAGAAGATAAGTGGGTTGATGTATAAGTGGATACTCTCCTTTGGACTAGTTTAAATCTAACTGAAGCTTCCAGGGTTTACAAGCATCACTGCCTCTTGAGATTAAATGCCCTAGGACTTTAACTGGTTTGTCCAAGATCAAGTCTGTTAGTCCAGACTTGGATCTCAGGTATATTTCTCATTTCAGGCTCAATAAAGAGTTTCTTTAAACACAGGTTATAAATGGTGGGATAGTTTCACCGTGTAACAGGCTATAATTTGAACTCTGGCACAGGTAATGCAAAATCCTGGATCTGTTTCTTCCACAGGTTATGTAGAATTGTAATACATGATAGTTTGTATAAAGGAGTAATGTGTGAACTAAATCTAAAAAACCACCCAAACACAAGGAAACCCCAACAAGAGCTATTTATTTTCAAAGCTGCAGGAAGTAGAGCTGGAAACAATATCTTATTGCTTGTACTCTCCTCTAGTGCCTTTTTAAAATTATTAATGGAGTCTGGAAGTAAAATACGTAAATTTACTGCACAATAAATAACCCAATTATACTTCTTCATATAAATATCCTGAGAGATTCTTTTACACTGGCTAAATTTACCAAGAATAACAATAGATATGGCTAAACATATTTATTTAACCAAATGATTGTTCTGGTTTGTTTTTCAAGATGGTTTTTGTTGTGCCCACACCCCCATCTCTGAAATCCTGAAGCTGTTATAGCAATGAGAGGTGTTGCCAGTGTTCTGAACCCTCCCCACACTATTAATTCAGATAAAGCATTTGTGGATGCTGTAAGATCACACTGACTTTAATGAAAATTTAAGTGTTGGCCCATGCTGTATTTTTGGTTCAGAACAACAGTACTTTACTCTATAAAGAAGCTGTGGGACAGTCCTTAGATCTTGTTAGCTTCTTAATGGCTGAATAAGTTCCCATATCTTCATGTAAGCGCCAGTTCAGAGGAGCACTTAAACTGGTTTATAACTTCAAGCAGTCAAGTAGTCTGGAGAGGTTTCTCGTGCTCTTAATTTCATGTGTAATTAAGCTGAAATTAGCCTTAGGTTGGGTTCTTTGAAAATGTCCTTTAAAGAGAACAATAACCCGAGTCACCAGCAAAATAATCAATGTTGTTATGACAATAAGTCAGCATGTACCTGCTGTGAAGCATTGTGGAGTGCTTGCCTTGCATCTGATGTTTTAAAAGCAAGAAACACATACTTAAAATCTCTCACTGTAGACAGAATGGAAGTGAAAGAATCCTTCAGACTTTTCCCAATGATTTTACAATGTTTGATAGAAGAAGAAAAGGGGGGACAAGGTGGAGAGGGAGTATAATTTGAAGACATTTGGCTTTGGTTTGTCATTTCCTGCACAGTGTCTGCACGAGACACCTGAGACAGTTCCTCTGCATTCCACCTGCAATCTCAAATGCCCCAAAGCCTTTTTTTCCTCACCTTTAAAAACAAACTCTGTCTTGGTGTCTCTCATTCACAAAGACATGAAAATGGCTAAAGGGCAGTGAGCTTGCTTTGGGTGATATAGAGGGGAACCTGCTGTCAGTAATTATTACTTCAAATAATAACAGAAAAGGTAAAGCCATCAACTTTGGATGTGAACAAGTACTGAATATTTACATCTGCTGGCTAAAGCTAATTGGAACTGTGGGTCTCTGCCCATGAATTGGGACAATTTGTGCTTGGAATAAATTTAGTAACAAATCTCTCACTGACTTCAATTATGTAGGAAGAAAGTCGTAAGTGACAAGTAGCCATGAACTGTATGTAGGTTTGAAAAGAGAGATAAATGAGGAATGTGGTTAAATGGAAATAAATTGAGAAGGTCTTCTAGTTATTCTTCCTGAAAGCATTCAGATATTTTCGTGCAAAACCTACAAAAAATAATGCTGCAGATCGAGTCCTTTGAGTGTTTCTTAGCCCTTTCCTCTGGTTTTGTAATGAATAGGGGGAAAAAGGGTTTGCCTATCAAGTCTTTAGTGAACTGGTTCTGATCCATCTGGTACTGAAAGCCTTTGAAGTGAGAGGGCCCTTTGCACATGATAAACAGCATTTGAATTATCCTGCTCTGTGTTTTTAAAATGTTTTAGTGCCTATAAAGGGATCTGACCCTGAGCTTGACATCTTGAATTTGGTCAAAGTATTGTTCCATTACAAAACCTGAAAGAGACTTCCTGTCCTTTCAAATATGACTTTTATCTTCAATTTTTGAATAATTTTTTTTTTCTGAGCTAAAAATTACTATCCAACTAATTTTGTATGTCTTATAAACAAAAATTGAGCACATTATTTTAAATAGTCTTGTTAAGGCACAATTTTTTGCTTACATTAGCAGATGGGTTGGAGTAACAAATCATTTCAATCTGAAGGTTAAGCTCGGTATCAGATTTTCTAAAACTATGAAAAACTAGTCAATGAAAGAAAAGCAAATTGGTGAGTATTGCAAGAAAACGGTAGTTGTTCTGGATCTGAATACAGACCAATTAAAGCCATATTATGCATGTTGACTCCATTTTGAGCAAGTCCTATCACTGAAATAATCTGGGATGTTATGACTCATTAGTACTTCTCCACCTTTATTTTTGACATATCAAAATCATACAGGGTAAAGGCTGGGAATTTCAAAACTATGCAGTGGAGCCAGAAATGAATGTTCTTTGACTAGGGTTTCTTTTTGCCCCCTTTTGTTAATTTCCAGCACCATCCAACAGTAACAGCCTTTCTCCTAAGAAAAATGTTAATTAAAATCAATGATGTCCTCAATTAAGTTGTCAGATTACTTGAAGCAAGTATCTCAATGTAAAAGAGAAGATGCTAATTAATACAATAAATTGTTTTAATTTCTGTCTCTTAAGTAGATCACCACACTGTTACCATTGTGACTGAGATGGGAATTACTGGCAAACCATTGTTTGAACCCTATAAAGCATTCTAAATGAGCTCACTAAGAGACCTTACACTGAACCCATAACTAAAGATTCATATTGTACATTACAGCTTTTCCCTGGGAGTGTAAGAAGCCCAGCCTCTTGTGCAGTGTTTCTTACTGGAAATTTTCAATGTTTTCAGCCTGACATCCACTCTGCATGTGCAGAAGCTGCATTTACATGCAGTTGGTTACAGAAATAACAGAGAAAATGTGCCTGCAGTCCTAGGGAACTGTTTGCACTAGAAGTTCTGGTGTGCAAATGTTTTTACCCGTGCTGAGCTAGAAATCCCCCTTTATTTTTCTGCTTTTGATTTTCCTGCCTGGTTTGACAAACTTCCCTCAGCCCGTCAAAATTTCTGTGATAGGTGAGAATATCCTGGATGCTGCACGTATCAGATTTTTGCCTTTGGGGCGTGTAACATGACCCTTCCTCTGCCTTTCAGATGAGTTGGGACAGTGGCCTGCTGTAAGCGGGACAGATGTTTCTACTTAGCTATAGAGATTCTACCCAAACAGCAGGATTTAGATGGCAAAGCAGTCCTGGGTTCTGTACTTCTATATTGCCATAATTGTCAGTTAAGAAGATGCTTCTCTTCCACCATGGCATGCCAAGTAAAAGTATGATTTCAACTAAGAAAGATAAGAGCTTGTGACTTTTGAGCTTGGGGGATTTCCTTGAGGGGAGAAGGGGCTGGGAGGTTGTTTATTTTAAGCAAGAGGTATGCCAGGGCAGTGGGGAAAGAGCCTGGTTTTGGACAGCTGCTGAATATACAGCTCAGGATATTACACAATCAAAGAAAGTAATATCAACATCAAAATACAGTGCTGAGGTAGTTTGGTCCAAATAGTGCTGAGGTATTTTGGTCCAAATATTACTTGGAATATTTATATGTCTACTTCAGACCCTGTAAATCAGGAAAAGGGCATTTATATTAGTCATGTGCAATTGAAGAACATCGATAAATTTATGTGCAACTTCTGTTGATTTTAGTAGGATAACATTTTTTTGTTAAATTAAATTAATTTTTTTTTTTTTCCCGAGTAAGGCCTCTGCTCTGGCCAGATAATAGATGTGGGGTTTGGGCAGCATTTCATTCAGGTTCTACTAATATATGTTTGTCTTAGATGCTGGAAGATCATCATCATCATCCAGGTTTGATGTAAGAAACCCATGAGTGAATAGTCTCTAGAAGCTGTGGACAACACAATGATAAATTTCTCACAGTCTCTTGACGGTTTAGTGTTCTGCCAGAGGGGGTTTTTTTAATGTTTTTTTTTTTTTCCTGTGATGTATTTTTTATAGATATATATCTATTTACCCAGAAATTTGAAAAAGTGTGCATGATTTTTGGTACTTATTTTTGCAATTCCCCAAAGAAAGGGTAAGGATATTTATATGTGTATATAGTCCTTGAATAACTATAGGTAGTATAAATGGAATCTCACAAACATCTGAGGCTTAAAAAAAAAAAAAAATCTATGAAAGAACACCAAGCCCAGGCAGAGATTTAGATTTTCTACGTGAAATAATTTTGTAGAATTTCTCTGGGTTAAGAGAGGTGTTGTGCATGGCTGCCCCATCAATACTGCATTTAGGTTCTGCTTTGAGACTCCTTCACTGCCTTTCTCTTATGGCTTTGTGGCACGACAATTTAAATTAAAAATGGAGTCTGCTAACCCCATCTAAAGTGCCACCTTTGCTTTGGCTGCCCAGCTGGAAAGAGAATAGAGCATATCCCCATTTTATCTCTGATGCATTAGTTTCTCCTTTTCTATAGTGATTATGAAGCTGGAGCTAGACAAATTGATGGGGGGTTTTTTTGGGACATCTAAAGCAACCAATAAGGGGTGAAATGATGCAGCAACTGCATTGTCCATTGTGTCTGAAAGTGTTTCCACTGAGGCTGGAATACACTGACCTGTGACCACTCTGTTCTGTGCAGTCTAAGGTGGTGGAGAAAAAGAAATCCACCTTCAAAACCTGGAAATGCCAATTTGAGAGGTGTGTACAGTCCATTTCTTATATAAAATTAAAGTGTCCCACTTGCATAATACGAAGTTGTTTAAATTCCATATTACTATATTTCAAAGTAAGCAGCTGAGTGTGTGTTAATTACTGGGGGAACTTAGGGATCCAGTCAGATGCCCCAGCACACTCCAGCTGTGTGTCAGCTACAATGTGAGCTCATCACTTGCTGTAGTTTGGTTTGGCCCGACTGACGGAATTGTGGACATGATTCAAAGGCAGCTATTATGGATAATTTTATCATTTGCTTCTTTTAGCAGCTTCTCTTTCAAAATTTGCAGCACAACAGTAAACTTTCAGTCATTCTGACTTCATTGCACGAAAAATATCAATTATGTCATTACTGTGCTGACTAAGCACAGGTATGTGCTTGATGATTCACAGCACTACTCTGGGCTGTATCTCACACATTTGGTGTCCCTGAAGTGCTTGGAGGGTGGGCACTGATTCCACCAAACCATTCAGTGGGTTTCAGACCTAGGTTTCTGATTTTCCTAGGTAGCAACTTGGCTGGTTAAGTGGACAAATGCCATGGCTGCACGACTAAATGAAGAGGCAGAATTATTCTTTGGCATTTCTGGCCACTAATTGAGAAAGAAGATCAGCACACGGAGTTTTGTGCAACTGCCACAAGCCAGAACCTCTGTTATAAATGCTTTCACTCTGCTGGGATATAGAAGCTATATCTTCATTAATGATTTAATTAGAATACTTAAAGACTCCACCTGTAACTATTGGCTGCATGAAATGGAATATTAGAAAGTACAGTAAATACAGAGAAAGCGAAATCCTGAAGACAGCTTTTGAATTTAAAAGGAAGTCAGGGTGCTTAACCTGTGTTTACTGCTTTAGCTTTCTGAAAAATGTCATCAAGACTGTGAGGTAACTCAGAAGGAAGCACAATCCTACCTGGCCAAATTTACTGTTTCATAATTTTTTGTAAAGTTTGTGTAAAGTTCAACTAGCAGTTTAATTTTTGGTAATATTTCATGCTGAATTTGCCCTGACATTAAAAAAAAAAAGTGAAAGATGAGAAAATGAGTCTCCGTTAGCTTTTTTCTCTTGGTGTTTTCATGCTACTAAGCCTAAAAAATGACATTTTTCTCTTCTGTGTACTAAACTTAATACATTCATAAGATAGGTTTCAATGAGAATAATTGCAGAATTTTTTAATAAAGATTGCTTTTAAGAAAAACAAATTTAAAGATTCAAGTAAAAAATAAAGGCTTTGGATGCTTTGATCTTCTAAACTGCTAATGCTGCTCAGCTTCTAACTTCAGATGTAATCCAAAGCGCATATTTGGGGCTTATTCAGTCTTTCCATTTTGGGCTGCATTTTGTGGATGTTGATCGCAACAGTCTTACACACATAGACAACCTTCATCTCACAAAATTGCATTGTTTTGGGCAATCCTTTTTTGGGCAGTCCTTTCTGATACCACCAATGTTCTTCCTGATGGACTTCGATATTTTCAAAAAAATAACAGTTTCCATTCTGTTTTCTGTGCTAAGTGAAAATTTAAGCATTCAGATTGGTAATTCAGTACAGAATCAAAATATCCAAGAGTGCCTACTTCTGCCAAAGCAAAGTTTCTAAGACATTTCTCTCCAAATACCTTATTTTTACTCATTCTTGATTTACTGAATTTTCATCTGCTTGCTCTAAATTTGCTTTTGTTTTGGAAAGTTCCATAATAAATATCCAGCTAACTCCGTTACTTACTGCTTAAGAATGTGAGGAAAAGTGTATTTTCTGCTCTTCAGACTATGTTGGCACATTTTTTTAATGTTACATAAGACTAAAAGCCTCTCTTAAAGCATCAGGCTCAGCAGGAGGCAGGAGTATGAGTAATCTTCACTTTGTCTTGTTTGAGGCAATTGGTTTTGAAATAACAAAGCCATGCAAACCTGACAATACCGGTTTGTGGGAGTCTGGAAATATGTTCATTTACTTGACATCAGAGAGAGAAACAAGCACAGAAATGCTAGTAATTTTTCTTAAGTGCTGGAGAGAAACTGAAATATTTTTCTTCATGGGATTATTGACCATTTTCACTTATATAAACTCCTCTTCCATACTGTCTGCTTAAAATTATGTATGGAAAATTTAATTATTTAATAATTTAATTTAGTCTACCTCAGAGCTAGGGAATGATGGGATGATGTAACAAGTAGTACAGGCATGCATTTCTCAGCATGAGTTTGGGGTGGCTTCACAAGTGGGAGTGCTGAAAGTATGTTAATGTGTATAGAAGTTATGTATCTGTTAAGCACCTCCATTCATGTAATAATTCTTTCATTGAAAACTGCTGTGAATTCAGTGAAGCAAGACCTGGTAAGGAGAGCTAATACCTTTCTTGTTCAATAAGAGGGAAAAGATATCTCTCTAAATATTACTGAGTGATGCTGAAAAGAAGAAGTAGGTCAGTGGGAACTCTATAGCATCTCATCACATATAATTGCCTTTTACACACTTTGGAAGATCCGCTGAGCCCTTGCATGAACTGCAGGATAAAGCCAGAAGATTGGCTCACCATTGTGGACATGCAGATATTTCCTCTTTGCTGAGTCACATTCAGTCACCGAATAACTAGAAAATTTTGCTGAACATTGACCAGCCATCATTATGGAAGGTTCTTAGATTTCATTACTAAATCTTTAAATTATAAAGTAGTTATTAAACAACACTCACCCCTCATATTTTATAAAAGTAGAGGGTTTTTTTCCTGTTTACTTTCATTTAAAAGTTGCCATCTGGATCTCTCAGCTGTGGTGAACTCATGTATTTTGAAGTTCTGATGAGGCATTTGCTGAGGATCTTGATATTATTGGCAATATACCTTAATGCACAGAACAAGACATCTGCTTACAGAGCTAAAATTGTACCTGCCAGACTTCAAGACAGGGAGCAAAAACATTAATGCTGAGAGATAACTGCGTAATATTGCCTGACCAATCTCAGGCTCACTGTGTATCTTTAGCAGGATAAGAATCGTGGATCTTTTCAGTTTTTAATTGTGTTATTCCTAAAAGTGTTTGTTCTCCTAAAAATTTGGCTTCCTAAGACAGATTCTCTGCTACTCTTAATAGTGTCATGTTATCTGCCACTGCCTGGGTATTGCTCTTTCTAGTGCCTTCTAGAGCTTGTATTTCTACAAGTTCAAACCTGTGGAGCTGGATTGGTAAGAACAAGTGTGAAATGCAAAATATGTGAACTTCACTGTCATAAAAGACAAATAGAAAATAATGAAGACCCACTGCAAATTATTCTGTTTCCGCAGTGAAATAAGAACAGAAGCTCCTTCTAGTTTCCATAAACCTTGGTTTCCCAGCTTTTTTTTTTCTGTCTTCCCTCTCTCTGAATACAGAGAAATCTGGGTTCTTACTATAGAGACATAAAAATGCCTGCTAGGTTAAATTTAGTGCCACATGCAGCTTTTTATTCTTTTTCAAGCAATGTGCAGAACCAAACGTATTGAAAGTGGGTAGAGGTAGTCTTGCAAAGAGACTGGCCCAATGTGTTACTCTTTGCTTGCTGTAGTATCTTTTTTTTGCTTCACAACAAGATTTTGACCAACACAAGTTATTTTTTTTTAATGGAAATAGGAAGAAAGACATAAAAAGAGCTACTGAAAAAGGCTGGAATTTACAACAGAGTTTTAGAGATTCATCTAACATTACTACAATAACAGTGAAAAGCAACTGTATATAATTTCTGCTTCCTTCATGATGCCCAGAAATTGAATTGGGACACAAGCACTCAAGGAACAGCATGTCTGGACTGTGAACAATTGCCTATCTAGGCAAATCTGACTGCAAAGGAAGATGAATGATGCCTGGTAAAATGGGAAACTCAGTAACTCACAGAACAACCCAGTCAGAATAACTAAAAAGCTGAAAACCCTAAGGCAAAACAAAAACCCAAAAGATGAACAACAAAGAAATTTAGAGTAGGAAACATGAAAAGAATGGCTTTAATTTTGATTATTCATCATCAAGCTTCAGTACAAGCTATAATTTATTAATGCATACTGCACTAGGTGGAGAATAAAGCCAATAGGGAAGAAAATACCACATGAGGATAAGTCTTAAACATGTTTTCGAGATAATCTGAGTCCAGCAGGTCCTCCAGGTGGAGCATATAGTGCAACTAGCTCAAAAGATGAAATCTGTTTGAGTGCCAAGGAAAAGATACTCTAACTATTGCTGAGCACATAATATTTCATTATGTGGTCATAACTTCAAAGACCTCTGGGGATTGTGATGGTGTGCATGTGCTGTCTCCTCTGGTCCCGATGAACAGAATTACTAGTAGATACTAGTGATTACCTAACTAGAATTTTGCAGTTGTTTGTGCAGTGGCTGTGCTGCAATGATGAAATATCCATCAGTTATTTACATAGAATCATAGAACCACACCACCTTTTTTCACTGTCTGCAAATTGCAAAGAAGAGCTATAAAGAAAATAATCACAGCTTAATTTTTGGAAGTTTTATTTAGGTGTTATCCTATAGATGGCAATATAGTGTAAAACAATTAAAATCTTACTGCAAGAGATTCAGTGGCTGTTAAAAAGAAGACATATTTTTTCCCTTTTTACATGATCTCTTTGTTTATTCCCTTTGAGCACAGTTGATTATTTGAAATAGGGTAGTCTTTATGCATTAAAAGGAGAGATTTGTGAAATACAACAATTTTTTTAAAAAATCATTTATTAAATATATTTCTTTCAGTGATCTCCTAAAACAGGAAAAAAAGCTTTTCTTCCATTTTCTTCCCCGTGTGCCCTCTAGAAATACATATTCAGGATAAAAGTCACACCGAAGTCGGACATATCTGATGTCTAGTTCAGTCTGATAAAACTGGGGGCTCCTATGACTTCTAAAGTAGGTTCCTGATATAAATTAGCGTGGAAGTGATAATTGTTGGCAGTAAAGACAAGTCATTTCTGAACACTCTGAAAGCTGAATTTTGGTGTTGAGGGGGTAGGATAGAGGTCCTGGGAATCTATATGATCCATGAAAGAAGCTTTGTATACACTACTAGAAGTCTGAACAGGTAAAGAATTTAAAATGGAATACTTTTTGAGGGATTTCTTGCTACCTGTTGATTGCAGAAAGCTGGAAAACTGGAAAAAAGCTTTCTGTAATACAAATAAAACTCACTGAAAATTGAATATTTGAGGCTTTTGATTCTGAATTCTTACCTTACAGCACCTGCTCTTTAAGGCACAATATGTCAGAACAAATGTTCATGAAGCCCTGTGATACTTGTACTACCTCTGTTTCCTTCCCTAATTATTTAAAAATTTTTTTGTCTGTCCTTTGCATGTTACTCTAGACTGTTTGGTGAAATAGTAGCCATTCAGGTTTCATTCTTAATACATCTTAGAATTTAAATACCTTTCTATAACATTCTCCATGAAAAACACCAAAGTGTTTGTCTTGGTCTTTGTTACTCCCAGTTTAAAAGAACAAAACCAAACCAAACCAACACAACAAAAAACCTCAGCAAAAACTCCAAACCAGCAGCCAAAATCAAACTAAATACTTTGTTTTCTATTTACACACTTTTTTTAGAAGGCATCTCACATCTGAGGACAGAAAATGTCATTTAAGAAATAGTGAACCCAAATTTCAAAGTGTTTCTTTAAATTTATATGATGTTGTTTACATATTTGGAAATAATTTATCAACTACTGAAATAATTCATGATTCACTAATATGCTCAGTGTAACTCATATTCTGTCCTGTCACTTCGTTCTTTTACAGACAGGAAAAAGCTCTTTAAACAGATGATCTTGAACAGCAAATGTCTGAAGAGTTAAATGTATTCATTTCCTGTTGTCAAATCACCTGAGGTATAATTGAATTTCAAGTATAAGTTGAGACTTCATTACGAAAGCTTCCTGAAAAGCTATTTATATAGGCAAGGTAAAATTAATGACTTTTATGACACAGTTATCTTTTCCCCCCATGTTTCTGTTGTATATTTAGATGTTCCTTGGCTGTGAGCACTGGCAGCTGTCATGGCTTAAACCCAGGTGGCAACTGAGTGCCACAGAGCAGCTCGTGCAACCCCGGGGGGATTTGGAGGAGGTAGAGTCCTTGGGTTGAGATGAGAACAGTTTAATAGCTGAAATAAAGCAAACCAATATAATAATATTCATTGTGATGAAAAGGGAGACAATGAAAAGAGAGAGAAAAAAATAAAGCCTAAGAAAGGCAAGTGATGCACAATTGCTCAGCATCCACTGACCAAAGCCCAGCCTGTCCCTGACCAGTTTATAGAGTGGACATGGTGTTCCATGGTGTGGAATATCCCTTTGGCCAGTCCAGGTCGGCAGTCCTGGCCGTGCTCCCTCCTGGTTTCTGGTGCACCTGCTCCCTGCCAGAGCACGGGAACTCAAAAGTCCTTGATTGAGAGCAAGAACTGCTTAGCAACAACCGAACATCAGTGTGTTTTCAACATTATTCTCATCCTGAATCTGAAACACAGCACTGTACCAACTACTAGGAAGAAAATTAATTCTATCCCAGTTGAAATCAGGACAACATTAAAAATTACCTCATTTTTCTGGCTCAAGATCCCAGATATTAGTTATCTAACAGCTGTTGGTTTGTCATGGTGAGCCAGTAGAACTGAACTGGCCAGGCTACCCCTTGGTGTGTTTAAAAGCAATTTTCCTTCAGAAGTTCAGAAGTATCTGAACTTAATGTATTCTTTTAGGGAGAAAGAAGATTTCTGTGTGAAAGGAGACAGTCACAAAAGATGTGAATCTTTTGCAGAGACTTGAATGAACAGAAGGTAACAATGCAGGCTGGACTTTTGGGGGAAAAAAATTGGTAAAATGGGTGACTTTTCTGCCCTGACTGAAATATTTAAGAGAGGAAAGGGCTATGTTAGGTTTAGGATTTCCCTCCCCATTGAGCTAGGTGAACAACAGAAAGACCCCTGATTTCTCCTGCTCCCTCATCCTCAGCGTTTATCATCAGTCTGTTTCCTTAAGTGATCTTTTTGTTTTCTGGGTATACGAATGTTTGTTTTCTTTCTCTTTCTCCTTTTCTCATAGGTGTCATTCTCTTTTAGACAACAAATTCTGAGTAGCTCCCTTTCTCATTTCTTATTTTGATTAACATAGCTGTCTTCTGTAGTGGAATACTGTGGAAATATCTACATCTGGAAATGTTAAAAAAAACCCATCCAAACAAAGCCAAAAATAATTTGTAAAGATGCAATAACACTGCCTTACAATTGTTAACCTTGATAATCAAATGAAAAGTATTGAGAAAAGGAAGACCTGATAGGGACTGTTCCATTTATTTGTGTTGACTTTCAGTCAGGAGCTGTTTACCCCTATAGTTGCATTAAAATATCTTGAGGATTTCACTTAAAGGTAAGCCAGTTATGCAGATGTTAATCATAATACCAAAAGGCAGTATATGGTTGCATGCTGAGACGAAAAAAACCAAAATGCACAAAATACATGTTAAAATCTTCTGAAAACAACCGTTTTCTCTCTGAGTGCAGGAGTGCTGAAGGGTTTTTTATTACAGATAATATTAATGACAGTTAGAATCAGGACTAAATATGTTCCTTGATATTTTAAGCAGCAACCATTCTAGGAATACACACAAAAGGTCCAGTTTTAACATTAAACTTTATCCCTCTTATTTGATCATCTTTGGTTTTTTTATTTTTCCCCTGATACTTTTCGAGTGACTCTTCCTTTATCCTCTGATCCCCGTCATGCTTTCATTCTGGCCCCAGCCTTTTTATCAATTTGTTACACTTCTATGTCTATGAGTTCTGTTTTACTTCTTGTTCAAAGGACCCTCATTTTGATCTAGAAGGGAGGGAGGAGAATAAAGGGAGGCTTCCTTTCAGTTTTAAAAACTTACTGATGGGAGATCTGAGAGCTTCAAACAAGCCTCTTTTACCATTCTTTGCAGTTAGTTTTCTTCTGATCTCACACAGCAGTGATCTTTCTTTCCCTCCTTTTTTCCTCTGTGTATATCTGTCAACTGGATGAAGAATCTGTCTTACCCCGTATCTGTTCCTCCATTTTCCAAAAGGTTCTTCATTTATTGTTCCGAGGATGTGATGTGGTTAAACTGCAACAATCAAGAGCAAGCACTTTGTCTATAAACAGCCCTGTACTTTTGGTCACACAATGTTTCCCAAGGACTGGAGGAAGAAATAAGAATCATCTCTGTACCCTTTTTACTGTGAAATCTCAGTTTTTCTTCCTCCATACCGATGATGTGTTTGGTACTTCTCTTTCTGAAGAAACTCTTCTCATTCCACAGAGAATCTGGCATCCAGGGGGAGAGAATCTCACACAATACCTGGAAAATTAACAAAAAGACATGAGATAATGGCAGTGTCGCCTAACATTTTTTTTTTTAAATTTTTTTTTTCCCCCCCCCCCCCAATTCCACAGTCATGTTTGGATTTAGTTCAAGGTAAAGTGGAAGAAAGTTTGAGAGTATGTGTGTATATAAATATATATCTGTGGATATAAGTTTCTGTGTGCACTGAAAGATCTGTCAAATTTAATGGGCAGAGCAGCAATCCGTAAGCTTAAAAAATTTAAATGTAACCAATTTACAGTTTCATAATTTCAGGAATTCAGATGTCACAAGTGATAAAATGTTCAATATTTTAAGTCTCAAACTGACAGCAAACCACCTGTGATTTAACAAATGAGCCAGCAATGTTTGGGGTTAGTGCAGCATATCTTTAAGACACAAATACTGAGGAGAAAAAAAAAAACCAACCTTTTTTCCCCCTGCACTTGCTGTTTCTTTTCCTTTTAGAAGTCATTACAGCTAATTACCAACAAGGATTAGCTTTTTCAGTAGGTTATTCTTACAATGTGTCATTCTGAGCTAAACTCTGAACAAATGCAATCATCTAAAAGAGAAAACAGAGATTAATCAGCTAATAGTGAAAGAAACTTGATTACATGAAAGTGGCAAAGCATAAAACCCCTTGCATTTGCAACCCATAAAATATTAATTAAAATAATTAAGATCAGGGAATAGTAAAGACCTTTGTTTCCTACTCCACTTTTATTTTAGAAGTCTTTTGATTTGCTTTACGTCAAGAGACACTTGAACTGTGTCAATCACACACTGAAACAGCCTGAGATAATCTGAGTTTTGTTGTTCTTAGCTCCTGTGAGTAATGCCTTGGAAGATATGATCTGGGACTTGGTTGCTTTCTCTCATTTTTGATTGTGCAGGGATTTTAGTGTTAATACTCTGAGGAGATGAGAACAGCATCAGGTTCTTGTTTTTCGTGTGGCTCCGCGGGTCTGCAGGCTGGCTGGGGGTAGCCTGTTCAAAGGATCTCTTGCACAGAGATCTTCGCGTGCTCAGGTAGCACTGCCAGCCCCCAGTCTCAGCCTGTGCCGTCCAGCACTCAGCTGACCCACGTGTGTTGGAGCGTCCACGCGTGCACTAGAGAGAGAGATGGCTCTTAGGCTTGAGTCCAAAGGTGTTTATTCGGTGAAGTCCATGTGCCAAGAGAGCGAATTCACCTTGGGTCGGGGGTTAAAAGGGGGTCCCAAAGCAAGGCGGGGTTTACATAATTCAGCCAATCAGGGGAGAGGGGGACAGAGGTTAGCTACACCTGAGACGCCCACCATCTGGGCACCTCTGCCGGCCCTTCCGGTTCATCTTCTGATGCAGCATCAGGTGAGACAAGAGATTTCCTGTGGATGAGAGCAGTGAGACAATTAAATCCAATTATCTTCAAAAAAACCCCTGCAAAAAGCTTCCACAAACAAACCAAGCCAAAACCAACCAAAAACCTGCCATCTATCATCCCCACAAAACCCCCCAAAACCCTCTTCACTCCTATATTGTTGCTCTCCCCATATCATGGAAGAAACAAAAGTCAGATTTCCTGTAGAACAGAAAGAGAACCCGATCTTATGCTCTGGGGGGAAGAAATACTTATTAAAAAAATGATACCTGAGAAGCAGAAGGTAGAGAGAAGAGAAAGCAATGGGTAAAGGAGGGAAGAGAATCAAGTCAGTCAAACAGAGACAGGTCTTTGCAAAGTTTTCTAGTTTTCAGTCTGAATTGTGTGGTCTGTGATGGTGTTTTACCACCTGGGAGTGAGAGCAAGCCCCACCTCAGTCAGGTGCCATTAGCTTGGGAGATCTGGGCAGCTGAGCAGGACAAATCAGTGCAGAATATACCCATGGCAAGGTCAAAGTGGTAAAAAGGAGATTTGAATTTTTTCCTTACATGGATGTTTTCTAAATTAATGTCTTTTTTCTCAGGAAGATATCTCCTCAGGAGTTTTAGGGATCATTATGAAGAGATTAACACAGATTTCACCTAAGTTCACAGCAACAGAAAATAAAATTCTGGACTGCTGTGGAGCCCTGGTGCACATCGGGCTCTGCCCATTCAGTGGTGGGAGCACTCAAAGGAGGAGAATCCCTGTGATTCAGGGTGATCTCCTGACATCCCCCTGTTTCTCATGTCCCAGTTGCATGTGTTTCCCCTTCTGCTGAATATTTATTCCCCTGTTACATATGTATTCTGTTCTGGAATCTTCGCCCTTATTCGATGTCCCATTGGTTTATCCTTCCCTAATCCCTCCTCCCTCCTTCTCTATTTGTCACCCTGGCTGTCCCTCAGATATTTGCTGTGCTCTGATTGGTTGTTATGTCCCCTTTATAACCCTGGGCCCTCGTTGAGTTTTTGCTCTTTCTTGCCCCTGGACCCTCCAGAATAAACCTTTTCCTGGAACCCAAGCAGGGAGCCCTTCCCTCCTCCGGTGCCTCCCCAGCTGACACTCTGCGAGCCCCTTCCCCACTGGGGAAGGACAGCACAGCAATAACAGCAGCCAGCTCCTGACAGCAGTGGCCAGCCCCTGTGGCCAGGGACGCTGCAGGACAGCCGCAGATTCCCTTGAAGAGGGGTGGCTCGTGGGGAGCCGACGCGGTGAAACAGATTGTTTTATTCACTATCCTCTAATACCTTATTGTAAATGCATATTTTCTTTCCTGGCAATTACATAACTTAGATTTTGTTATTAGAGAGGGAGATAAACTGTACAATATTCTACAGGTTCTGGAAGACCAAAAGCTGAAGGAAAGGACAGTAAATAATCTTTAGAGGTATAGAACAGGGGGGAGGGAAGAGATGAGAAGGATGTTGTGTGTTGTGTGATAGTTGTGCAGGAGTGATGACACAGGACCTCCCAGTAGAGAACATAATTTGATGGAGATGTTTTCTTCACGTATTTGCTGTCCATTGCTTCTTCTAATCAACTTTATGCAAAAATCTCTTGAAGGTGAATGTTTTATGTCTATAAATTATGCTTAGTCCTCTATAGTAAAAAAAAAAAAAAAAAAAGACAAAAAATTATCCAGATCCCCATTCTTCCCTATTCATTACCAAGACAACCCTAAAATATGGAGTCTCTCTATTCAACTCCATTGGCATTTATTGAGACCCTCCCAATTAATTTTTATCACTTAATTATTGTTGATGTTGAAGAGGGAAAAATGATTAATTACAAAGTTATTGATATATCATTTAATCTTTTTAATTTATAGAGACAAATATTGCACTGTTTCAGTATTAAGATACTTATTTGTAGAAACATTGATGTGTTGATGAACTTAGCAGTGAATTTGTTTTCATACCCCAGCTAGCCATTACACTTGAAGGTTGATTAAGAGCTGGTACTTTGTTAAACAGCAGCAGGTTTTCCCAGACAGAAAATTAACTCTTAGGGGAGCAGAGCTCTGCTGCATATTTAAGTAACACTCAGATGTGTGCAATTCATTACAGAACAACAGCAAGAACAACAAGACACCAAATGTTTAATTTTCCTGGAAAGCAAACACAGAGATAATTGGAACTTGATATATTGTTGGTGTAAGTAGAGGAGCTTGTACTTAAAGACAAAAAACTTTTCCTTTTCATACTTGAAAATAGGTTTTTTTTGAAATTTTACTTGCGTTATAGCTTTATACTTCACTGATACAACACGATATCCGGCAGATGTACTGAACTGGAAACACAGCAGAGCTGGCAGAATTAAGCTTCTCCCCCACTTTTTTATGTCTCTCTTCCTTTTTTTTCATGATGGACTAGCCTTCGTGGAATCTGCATTTTTTTAATAAGTGAATTTTTAAATTTAGATTACCTTGCTCTGAATTTTGGTGTCCCTCTGACATTATTATCGATGTATAATGGAAACTTATGGTAGCCCCAAACACTTTTTAAGTCCAGCTAACCAAGCAGGCACACGGTGAGATTCTTGGGGGTGTTCTGTGCAGGGTTGATGGTCCTTGTGGGCCCCTTCCAGCTCAGGATATTCTGTGAGACAAAAAAAATCATTGCAGGGATAAGCAGGTTTGGTTTTGATTCTCTTTGTACCTCTTTTCTTGAATATTGATACTTTTTCTTATTTCTTTATTTATTGGGCAGTTTATACTCTTAACAGTATATTATTGCTCTAGAGGTAACTTTTATACTGGAGATGAATAGCCTGCTTCTGATATCACCTGTGTAGAATCAGTGTAAATCAGCTTGGAATTAGGCTGTAGGGAAAGATCACTTGGTCTTGTGGACTTAACCAACTTGATTGTAGCTAATTAGTGTGCCCCCCTAAAAGGGTTTAGGAGCAAATTACTGGCTGTCCCAGATGAGAAGCTATCATCATGTCTTGCTTGGTATCACACACTGCACCACTTTATTACAGGAACCTGTTCTGTTTTGATGAACAGTGCGTTGGTATTTATCAGAAAATTTAAGAGAAAACCTGTGTGTCTGATCTGAAAAGTGATTCTTTTAACTCAGGATTTTTTAACATAAGTCATGGAGCAAAGTGAAAGTTTTTTCACCTCTTTTCTGTCTTTCCTCCTGTACACAGAGAGTTACTCTGGCATTAATCAGTGGTCCCTTTCTGGCTGCAGTGACTCAGCCAATGACGCTCAGCATGTCAGCAGGAACACATTAACCCATCCTATTACCTCCATGACTGCTGGAGTGCCTTCCCAGACAGGCCTGTGGTCAAGGAAATGAAACCTCACAGGTTTTTTTGATATAGGAAAGGATTAGGGTTTTGTTCACAGAGGCTTTACTTTCTGAAGTCAGGTTGTTTAGCCCAGGAACTAGTTAGAAATGAGATGAAATGGGCTTTGAAGAGAGTTACAGTCATGATAACTACACCTAAAAAGCCACTTCAGGTTAGCAGGAGTGAGTGGGTGAAAGTGCTTTTAGTGACTAACCAGGCAGCAAGACAAAAGCCATGTTTTCCCATTTTTGAGGATGCTGTGGAGCAGACTGGTTGAGATTGGAGTGTGTGACTTATGCTACGAGGACAAAAAATATACAGTGTACGTCTGTAGGCTGTGCTAACTTTAAACCTTTGTGTACAGATTTTCCTTTCTTGGGGACTGGTCATTTACTCGAAGTGCATTGAGCAGCAGCTAAACAGCTCAGATTATATAGTTCTGTTCAAGTCCTCCTAATGGGATGAATAGGTAGAAAGGGCAAAGCCACCAGAGGAAGGAAAAGCAGGAATGCAGAATCCCTAGAAACAAGCCCTAATAGACTCTCCATGGATGTTCAAAACCTAAATCTGTTTAAATTCTCATTATCTTGGCCTGCTGAGGTCTTTTGGAGTCCTGGCCTGGGGTGAATACAATGTCCATATAGCTGGATAAGCTTACTGATGGTTGATCTATTCTTGGGTCACCCACAGGCCCCTTTCAGTTGATTTTTTTCTAAATCTCTGCTGCTGTCACTCATGCATGCCCTCGGAGAATAGGATTTTTTAACTTTACCAATACTGATTCTCCCTGCGCAAGTTGTCAAAGGGATGAATCAAGCAGTGAAAAATCTACAGAATCTCTATAGAAATTCTTACTGTTTATTCTTAACAAATACCTTAACACAAGCTTACTTCGAGTGCTAAAAAAGACAACAACCGCTAACATTTTATTGATTGCAAAATGAAAAAAAAAAACACCTTTGGCAACGCTAAACAGGAAGTTTTCACTAATGGTTAAAAAACTAATTTGCTGTAGTGCAATGCAATCTGCAAATCCCTATCCTCCTCTGGTGATTGATCATTCTTCATCCCATGGCTGGCTGAACAATTACTGATCTATTTAATTTGGTCAGCAGGATGCTTCCTTGCTATAGCTGGGGCTGTAAGACTTTGTAGCAGAACACATTACCATGCTTCTGTAAATCAAAATATATTTTACCTAGCTCCTTGAACACAAGAGACCCAGGTTTTAGAAGTGCCATTACAGAAAAAGATAATCCATGACAACAAATATGGGGAGTGCACAAACAAATTACCTGTCACCATTCACTCTCCAACGCACTCCAGTATTTTGGCAGAACATTTTAATGGAAAGAGATTTTAAAGTTGTACCCAAATCTGTAGCATTTTCCACTTTCACGAATATTTGATGTTTAATTTGCTTTTCTCTCTCTCCCTGCCTTTCTGTTCATCTTTGGCAATGAAAAGTGAAAAAATGGCCAAGGCAGTGACCTGCTGAGTCTTATAAAGAACGATGTTAGATGCAGAAATATGATGTTTGTTTTACCCTTTGTGGTGCATGGGATTTTGCTTTCATGTTTCATACTCTGTGCCCTCATCACGCCCTCTGCACCACCTCTGGAGGAATCTCTGCGGTTCTGCAAATTCCAAATTTTTTAAAGTTTCTTACTTGCTACAAACAGCTTAAGGTTGTGGATTTAGGGATTCCCTGTTTCAATGAGTGACTGAGATCACTCTGAACTCTTGTTCTAGGTTTTAATCTTTTTCCAGATAAGCTTTCTTTGGCTTGGAGGTGTAGTTGTCTTGCTCACTGGCTCATGCCTACTTTTCCCTTCTGCCTTGACAGTCTGTCAGTTCTGTGTTGATATCTCCATTTCTCTATTTAGACCCTTTCTGGTTTCCTTTTTTAGAACTCAATTCAGCTTCTGCTTTCCCTGTTCCATCTCACTTCAAACCAACTATTTTTTTGTTTACTGCAAGGCATAACAACTTGATATCATAGAATATATACAGTGGTGTTTTTTCTGTATCTTACCCAGCTTGGGTTATGCTAATAACAATATTGAGCACATTTATACAATTTGAAATAATTGCACAGAGATTAACTAATTATTCAGCACAGGGGGTAAATGAAGGAAGAATTATCATTTGTTTTTTTAATAGAATGAAAGCTGAGGTGACTCACTCAAGTTCTACAATGAGTTGGGGTAAAAGTAGGTGGAGGTCTTGCAACTTTTTTTTCTAGAAATCAGTTTATAATGCTTTTCGAGACTCAGTGCATTTCAGTAGCTTGCTATATCAAGATAGTCTGGATAAATGTATTTATTTCTCATTATAATGTCAGTGTTGTTTTAGCTGAGCACCTATGAAGCATGAATGTTTCTATAATTAAATTAAACCTGTGAGCACCTCATGCAAAAATTACTGGATAGACCGGATTCACTTTGATATGAAGGAAGTTTAGGCTATGCCAATACAGGCCGATTGTATAAATAGCAGCATATAAATTGATTGATTCTAGTTTTTGCTTTTACTGTGTCATCAAATATCAGCTTTATCTTTCAGTATGGCGACTGAAATTTTTATTAAGAAATTACAGTTCAGAAAAATCTAACTACATTTTAGTCTAGGGTATCGCTGAAAGAAACCATGAAGGAAAAGAAAGTTATTATAAAGGGTTCTAAAATAAAGCAAGCTGCTCTCCCTCTCCGTTTCCTGTCCTACTATTTCAGGACAGTAAAACATTTAATAAACTTTAAACAAAATTGGTTAATTTAACATGAACATGTAAGAAAAAGTACAAATTTTTATGCAGACTTCTGCCTGAAGGCATAAAGCAGTACTTGGTGATCCCCAGAGCAGCTCTGCATTCATCAAAGATTGTGGAAAATTATTCTACGCTACTATTTTGCTGCAAGATAATGTTTTGGGCATCTTCCTAACTACAGTAGTTTGTGAAATTACTACAACTGATTTTTTTTTTTTTTTTAAATCCACTTTGGATTCTATCCAGCTAATCCATTATGTGTAGTCTCTTGGTTTGTGTGAGTGAACATTGTATTTTACTCCAGCCTACCATCGAAGCACTAATTGAAAATATGTGTAGAAATGGGCCCAGGACAAACTCATCCAGAACTCTGCTTAAAATGCTTTTCTGGTTGACAGCAAACTGTTGGTTAATGCATATATATGAAGTTTGGTGCCAATTTTCTTTTGTCTTCATCAACCCCAAATTTCCCAGTTTACTCATGAGAGTGTCCTGAGGGACGGCATCAAGTGCGGTGCTAAAGTCAAGACAGATTGTCTCTAATACCTCCCCCTTATCTGCCAGACCCATTATCCTGTCATGACAGGAAATTGGATTGTTTTGATGAGATTTGTTCTTGACAGACCCATGTTAGCTGCTTTTTATCACGTTTACTATCCTGTAGGTGCTTTTAAATTGACTCTTAAGTGATTTGTTCTGGTATCTCTCTGAACATTGGAGTTAGATTGGCTAATCTATAATTTTCCAGGCCCTTTCCCTCACTTTGGAAATACTTATGAGGTTTGCCCTTCACCAGTCCTTTAGAAACTCCCCTTTATATCTTCAACAAATTCTTGGAAATAAGCTTTAATGACTCACGGATTGCATTAGATGGTTTCTTGTGTACCCCTGGGTGAACTGAATCAGGTCCTGTCAACTTGGATGCATTTAATTTACCCAAATATTTTTCACAGCTTCCTTTTTTTTTTCCTGTTTTTTTTTTTTTGTTGTTGTTGTTGTTGTTGTTGTTGTTGTTGTTGTTGTTGTTGTTGTTGTTGTTGTTGTTTTGTTTTGTTTTTTTTTAGCTCTGTGGCCTATTCATCAACAATTCTGCTCTAATGCACAGACTTTTTTAAACTAATGACTGATATCCTCTTTTAGAGGTTTACATGCATGTATTATAAACATCCCATTGTACATGTACAACCCATTTTATTAATTTTATTAATGTTCATCCCATTTAAACCCTCAAGATGAGTTTTAAAAGGCACTTGAATTATTTTCAAATCATACAGTTACACTCAGGAACAAGGAAATTGCATTACTGGGGAAATTACAGTTACTGAAATCTGCCTGTGATCTAATAACAAGTGACAATACATTTTGAACAAGGGTGCAAGTGAAGAGAAGATAAACCCTCCATCTCCAAAACTTTTTCATGAGTAACTGAAAAGTAAGTTTAATTCTGAGCATGTGTTTTTTTTAATCAAAGCCCAATTTATTTTCAGTGTCTGAATCTGTCAATTGTAAAGATGGATTCTCCTTGAACTTAAGTAAAATGTTGACTGTTTGGATTTAAGCTTTAGCTGTATCTCTATTGTGTGTATTTTTTTAAAAAAATTATCCATCAGTATTTACAGTGATTTTAACATTTTGGTACAGTTTTTGCTTTTGAAGAGCAAATAAAGGAAAGAACTTTGTAATGTATTGTCTTGTGGGATGTTTTTTTCTTTGTTTTCTATATGCAGGAGGGATTTTTATCTCTGTGTGGGTCTTCAATTCAGATGCACTCTCTATTGCTCAATTTAGACAAACCGTTTGTTACTATGGATTTTCAAAATTGCTCAATTTTCCAGGCTTGTGCAAGAATCTCCCCCTCCAACCCAAGCCAGTTTTTCAGCGTTTCTCATCCAGTATGCAATGCATCATTTCTCTTAATGGTAGCAAGGACAGTACGCAGTGTTCCTCGGAGTCCCAGAGATACTTTATGGAACAATCAAAATCCTCAAGGGCAATTTGTGTGCTGCCAATACTGACTCAGCAGAGTTCAAGGAATCGTTTAAAACTACATGTAATCACTGTTTATTTTGAGCACAATGGCTTTCAAAGGCAACATAATTTGGGGAGAACATCTATGGCTTTGTGGTGTTACCTAAAATTTTCAAGGCAGGTACATAGCCTGGAATGCAGAATTCATGCGTGAATTTAAGCCTCGTTACTCTGGGAACAGATTTAAAAGTAATGCTTAAATGTTCATAGGTGAAAGGTTCTTGCTCTGAATTTACTCTGGAGTACCTGTGCAGTGTAATTTCTTGAAAAATATCTGTTTATTGCAGCCCAGAAAGGCCCCTGTGAAGAGAAAGCGGTGGAAACATCTCTTCCCTCACAGCATTTTGTCTTTCACTGGTAGAAAAATGCAACAGCATAGCATTGCCTAAGCTGCAGCAAGATCAATGATATTATTGCCAGGTTCAGCAGTAGAATTTTAGAAGGAAAATTCTCCCAAGCTTTTTGACGGACTCTTTTGTGATTAGCAACTATTTAGATTAAAAGGGAGAGATCAGCCATCACACTTCAGTGTCTTTAACACATTTCTGTATTAAAGTTCTGTATATTTTTCTGGAATCGTACCTGACTGTGAATACTCATCTTGCCACTTTCCCCACGTGCTTTGTGTGCTGTAAACTGACCCAGCAAAGGCCTTTGCTTAGCCTGACCTCTCTGTGCCAGGAAACAACACTGTTCATCTGGTACATCTCTTCAGCTTTTGTATTTCTAGCTGATTATGTCAGGTCTTCCTGAGAAAGCTGAGTTGTTCTGCTTTGCACCATATTCTGCGGCGTCGTAGTTTTGTTTTCATTAGATAAAACTAGAAAAAAACCGAATGTTTCGTTCTGCAAGTGGTGACTAGCTGGAGAAAGCTGTGGGTCCTGACTGGCTACAGATTTAAGTCTTGACTCAGAAAGATCTGGAATATGATATTTTGGCTGAGATACAGCAGGGTATTTAATCCACATGATTCTAAATCATTCTAAGTAAGGAACCTGAACTTGGCTTTCACCCAGTCTAGGATATGTTTTATCTTTTATAGTGTCTTTCACACATTTTTGCCTGGCAATCAGTATGTGCTATTGAAACAGAAATGTTGCAGCTCTGGTGAAATGTCCCTGTGGCAGAAATGGTTCTGTCAGTATTTTCTCCTTATTTGTCAGCAGTCCTGCATTCAGTTGGAGAACCTGGCTTCGGAAGCACTGAACAACTGATGAGATACTGCAGCATGTTTTTGCAAATTCACAAGTCTCACAGACAGTTTTGAATGCACAAGTGGTAAGATAGAGACCTCTAAAATATTGAGAATCCCAAAAGTTTAGGGATGTGTTTGCTAAGACAGGGAGAGAATGAATATCTGAATTATTGTTGAAATAATAGTATGGCAGGTTAAAACATTTTTTATGTAAATGCTGATATTTAAATATTTTATTTCATATTCTACTTAAAAGAGAAGCAGTACTTGCAAGCTGCTAAGCGGTGCAGTTGTCTTAAGTGACATATCACTAAGGGCATTTTAAATTTCATATGCAATGGTTTCCTTCCCTTTTCTAGATGGGGAAAGTGGCTGTCCATGGAAACATACCCTGGCATTACTTTTAATGTCTGTGTACTTTTAAAGATCAATTCACTTATGTTGTGCTTAGTGGGAGTGCAGATGCAACCTACAGCATGGCAGATCTAAATACAGGGCGTTTTCACCTTGCTTTTTTGGTTCAATATGCTTCTGAAAATTGTAGCCTTGGCTCTCAATGTGTCATTATGTGCTTGCAGTTTGTTGAACTTATTCTTCGTGGAGGTAAAGCCCTTTATATTCACCCGCTTACTCTCCGAAAAATGAGCGGAAAGTTCTTTGAATAACCAGTTATCCCTCTGTAGTCCATTAGAGAATTCGCTTTTCCTCACTATTGCCATGCTGTTCATTTCCAGTGTAGCAGTAGTCAAAATTACAGGTTTACCTGTAATTTTATATGCAAAATATAAGTTGTGTATCAAATCCACATGAAATAGTCATGGATGTCATGAGTGTTAAGAGGAGTACTCGGGAGCCAGAAAATGTGAGGAGATTTGTTAATCAGGATGTAAAGAATACAAGTCTAAGAATGAGGATAGAAATAGAATTGCCTAAACTCTTTTTTTTTTTGTGATGGATCTCCTCTACTTTAATTGCTTTTTTTTTTTTAATCCTTGAAACTTGGAGGAGCCATTTTGTGTTATTATTGGTTCATGTGCAACGTTGAGACTTTTGTTTAACGTTGCATACTTAGAAAAAATAATTAGGTTAAATTCTTGTTGACATAATCTCCTTGTCAGTTCTGCTTTCACCTTTATCTTCTGCAAATAAGATAGAGTGGAAATAAATATTAACACAGTGAGACCAATGGCATGTACTTGGTGTTTGTACATACAAGCGTGTCCATCACATTTAGGAGTGCTTTCCCTGAAAAACATTATGGGTGGCTGCTATAAACACAGAGTATTAGGAGCACAGAGGAAGAGAAAATAGAACCCTTCTCATCAGTCCATCCATCAAGATTGATCCTTTCCTTTTTGTTTTAATAGTTTCTGGACACCAGCTTTTACTGCAATATGAGAATTTGTGATATTAGGTCAAATAATATATTTCTCTATCTTTCCTTTACTGTTGTCTTTTATGAAATTAAATTACTTTGTTTAAAAAAAAATTTCCTATGAAGAGAAAGTATAAACTTTAGTTTATGAAAATTTTGTTTTACACCAAGACAAAGGGAATGCTCACCCTTCTCAACTAATTAAAAGTTTGTTCTTGAATATGGAACATGAGCGACTGTATAAGTGTTGGACTCATTCTGCCACACTGATTATGTGGAATATTGTTGGATAAGATGTCAGGAGACAGGGCTGCTGTGACTTTTTGTGAGGGATAATGGAGGGTAAAAACCTCTAATGAGATAGCTTTATCCTGAACAGAATTTCAAGTTTTGATATTATGACTATAGTACATTTTATAAATATAATTCAAAAAAATTGATATGCCTATATTTAACACTCCTTTTTATTCACAAAGTGTCCAAAAAGGATTAGGGTGTGATTGCCTGGAGGAGCTCTCTTTTTGCACACCTTACTGCATTGCACAATGGTGCTGTTCGGACAGACAGGTCTTGGAAGGAGCCAGGGGTGTCACAAAAGTGTGGAAATGGCTTTGGATTTAATTCCTATACAACTTGTGATAGACGTGAGCCCAGGGGAAAAAAAAACCCCTGTTATCCATAAGCTACAAACACAACTTTTAATATTCTTAATATATCTGATATATCAATTATAGTTTTTAATAGATGCCACATAATGGATATTTAACAGTTGTAAACTTCCCCTAGAACAAAGCTTCAAGGACCTGTAACTCTGGAAAGCCCCCAGTCCTTCCTGAAAATTAGAAAATTATTTTCATCTGGGCAGAAAGTAAAGGGGAGCAGCTTTTGAGGGTCCATGGCTTTCCTAACACATCTCTCCTATATAAACATCTTGGAAAAGCTGTAGAAGTGAAGAGCAAGAATAAGAATTATTGCCCAAACTCCACTAAGAAAGTGCAAGCATTATCAAAGTGATTCAATAGAGTCTTTCTGAGTGAGGGAGAGGCTCATATGCATGAAATTGTATTTCTCAGTTGTTTCCATCACCTCTATCCATTTACTTGTGTGCTTTCAGAAAGATTCTTAACCAAGAAATTTTCTGTTTGCCGAGCAACAAATTCATAGATAAAAATTAAGTGTCATTAACCTCTCTGTCTTTAATTCCAACTCTATATCAATCAACAGCTTCAAGCTCTTTAAGAAGCAATTTGTATTCTTTTCAATACTGTCACACTTTCAAAAGTGACTTAGGAGCCCCAGGGCAAGATTTTTCCTGTTTTGATTTCAAAGAGAGACAAGTCCCTGAGCTTTTTGAAATTCTTTCTATATCTTCAGGTAAAAAAAAAGATTGGGAAACATTAATTTAAGTCTCTTTTTAAAAGTTAATGCAGAGATCCGAAATCACTTGTTACTTTTCTAAAATGAAGCACAACTGTCTTCTAATTAGCTCATTTTGCTTATTAAGTGTTTTCTCTTTTTATAGAAAAAATATTTCAACAGAGTGGTGATTGAAATTCTTTAAAAAAGAGAATTTAAATTATGAATATGACTGTTAGGGAAATCAGCTATTTAAAATAGGAGGCAGTTAGTGAAATTTTGTTGAAAGTGCACTATAAACTGTGAAGGACTTCACAGAAATAATAATAGGACAAGTTTGTGTCAGGTAACAGAAACCCTGAGGTGGGAACTGATATATTATAAAAGACAGTATTTATGGCTCATTAGATAAAGTCACAATTCAACCCGGTGTTCAAACACATGATGCTGGTGGGGGAAAAGCCATGTGATTAATCAAGCAGACAATTAAGAGAAAAGTTAGATCTAAAGTTGACTGTGCAAAAGTTTGACACTGGAAGAACTGGCTCCTTCCTCTTCCAGCTGGAGAGTGATGCCTTAGGTTTTA
>VZTA01001637.1:42782-53738 GCA_013398855.1 Mohoua ochrocephala | reverse complement strand
GAAATGACAGGACATGGCACTTAATGCCGTGATCTAGTTGACGTGGTGGTGGTAATTAGTCAAAGGTTGAACTCACTGGTCTTGAAAGTCTTTTCCGGCTTAAATGATTCTGTGAAAGAACATAGACATTAATTTTAATCATGGTTCTACGTTTTATATTTGTGACCAGAACAGTGTTGATAATGCATGTTTTAGCTGCTGCTGAACTGTGCTTGCCCAGCACCAAGGCCTTCTCAGTTTCTCACACTGCCCCCTCATTCAAGGAGGCTGGTGGGGGACAAGAGGCTCAAAAGTGACACAGCTGGAAGAACAGATTCCAACTGATCAGCGATAACCCGTGACATGTAACGGTGTGCTCCATACTAGAGCTGGGGGTGTTATTGCCGAAGTAGTTGTTGACTGGAGAGTGGCTGGGCATTAAGTCTCCATGTGGGACATGCTGACAAGTTTTTCTGACATTTGCTCTTTCAATTCTCCCACCAATCCCAATGGGAAGGAAGGAGCAAGTGATTGGGTGGGAGTTAGCTGCCTGCCAGAGTCAATATCTTTGCCTTTTCGAAATGTACTGGCTCTCAGGAGCTTAGTAACTAATAGCTTTGGAAGGCTTCTTTATGGCAACAGATATCTGAAGCATTATTCCTGCAAGCCCAGTTTCCCTGTGAAGTTGACCACAGGATCTCTGGTGGTATAAGCTGCTTTTGCATATGTAGTAGACATGTTCTGGTATAAGGGTCTTACAGTCCCAGGAAGTATCCAAACATGGAGCTATTGCAGAGCTGCTGATCCCACAGCTGCTGTGCTGGTCCATTAGTCTTTGAAAAGCATCGCATAACCGACAGGGCAATGGAGATAGGAAAAAAAAAAATGAAGAAGAGTAGAAAACCAACTTTACTCCTTCAGTTCCTTTAACTCGTATAATTTCAGGTATTACATGTAACAACTGCAGATACATTTCTCAGAGGAATTTGTTGTATCTACTGATGTCAGATATATATGACACATCAAATACGTAGGAAACTCTCTCAAAAGCAGGTCAAGGTCCCCTGAAAACCTTAGAAATCAACTTGTGAGCTATAAGAAGAAATAGATGAAAATCTTAAACCATATAAATTACATCAATTGGTTTCTTCATGCTCAATTAGGTTGCAGTGTCAAGTCTTTTAATTCACAAGGCAGACCTCTACCATGAGCAAGCAGTAATGTGGAACAAAACATTCTTGCTCCTCATCAAAATATTCCTGCCTCTCACCGGCTTAAATGTAGTTCGCCAGCTTGTACAGAGTTGCTGAGAAACTGCAGTCTGAAGTTTTACTTCTGGCTTTGTTTTCAGATGTTATATGATTATTTGCTTCCAAAACAAAGAAAAGTGTGTAGAACTTAAATATTTGTTCTGAAAGTTATTAAGCTGTGGCTATTCTAGCAGAGGTGTTTCTTTTAGTCTCAGATTTGCAGTTCAAGTTCTCGATACCTCTTCGGTAGAATGAGAGTAGAAGTGACTTCTTACATACAAAAAGTATTACTTTTTAAAGACTTTAGATGTTATAGTAGAAGGTGATGAAATGCATGCAGGTGCAAAGGCAAATTTGCCCAGTTTAGTTAATCGCTTTTTTCAAAAAAAGAGATGACAAACTGCTTCACCTGTATCCATCTCAACCAAAGCTCTTCTTACTGTGCAGGTAACATAGTGCAGCCAGTATGTAGTAACCTTTCTCAAGTACAAGAGTGTTCACTGTAGGTGGTACATTTGGAGTTTTCAGCAGCAACTTTCTAACAATCTTTTATTCATTGTGTCCAAGCCTGTGTTTCCCAAGGATAGTAGTATCTTGGGTAAATATGGGTGGACTTTCCTGGGAGTAGCAAATGCATGGCATAGCCAAAACAATAATTGTGTCATATTCCAGTTCTTACTCTAAAGCTTTCGAAGAATATTGAAAATTGTAATAGATCATCGACTTTGGATAGCTGTATGTTCAGAAACACTGGTAACAGTTCATTAGGGAAACAATAAATGAACCAGAAGATTAAAGTTATAGGAACCATTCATAAAGCATACCGAGAGTTTCTGATCAGTGTAAAGTAAGATTGGGAGTGACACTAACTTGGTTTGCAATCTGAAGCCTTGTTCCCGAATTAGGATTAATTTTAGACTCAAAAAACTTTAACAAAACCTTAAACTGTGCTCATTATCCATATTTTTAATGCAAAGAATTAGTATAAGGAATCATTTTCCAAATCGCATCGTGAATATAATTATGTCAGGTAGAAATACTTTATTTTTGAGATGAACAAGGGTAAACTAAAGTGAAGTAAAATGTTGTTAAAATACTATGAGAAACAGTCTGCAAAGATTTTTGCTCATTTAAATACACTTACTTTTTTATCTTTCCATTTAAATGAGAGTTTGTGTCCAGCCTTACAAGAAAACTCTAGAGGGGCAGCCATATACCCACCTTTCTTCCTTCTTCTCCCCAAAGAAACAAGGTACTTCTATTTTGGGGAAATAGTGTGGATTTCAGCCGGAGATATCTGAAATCCTGAATGACCCAATGTAGGTTAATTTATTGCTGTCATCTTCTGGCAGTGTTAATGTGTGAGAGAGGGACAGTGTCCCAAACAAGAAGGAAATGTACTGGGAAAGCAGTTTATTCTGTTTGTTATTTTTAGCAAGTGCCTTGGGAAGTTTCAAGGATACCTTTATTGGGCAAGAGTACAGTGTTACTCTGCTGCTATTCAATGTTAAGCAAGTAAGGTTATTAGGAGACTGCAAAATCTTAAATTCTAGGATTATGTTCTAATCACTGAGACTGTTGCAGACTGGAACAGAGAATTTAATTTTTGTTTTGAACCAGTAACCCCAAAGAATTAGCTAAATTTTAAAAATTAGCTAAATTAGCTAAATTAACTGGTTTTAAAAAGTAATTCCCTTTTTTACTTGTATAAAAACACAATCCTAATTTTGTCATTTTTCCCTCATTAAGCTGTGTAATGTAGTTGTTTCCCTTACCTTTTTGCTAGCCAAGGTTTGAACTTGGGCTTTTGTTTGTCCTTTTTTCTGTATGTCATGAGCAAAGCGATAAAGCTATCTAATCTCAGAGATTAGGAATCAGAAAAGTGTAGACAGGTATTTGGTTTTTCCCAAGTGTTTGTGCTAGAGAATCACAGAATTAACTAGGTTGGAAAAGACAGTTGAGATCATCGAGTACAACCTATGATCCATCATCACCTTGTCAATTAGACCATGGCACTGAGTGCCACATCCAGTCTTTTCTTAAACTCCTCCAGAGATGGTGACTCCACCACCTCCCTGGGCAGCCCATTCCAATGACCAGTCTCTCTGTGAAGAAATTCTTCCCAATGTCCAGCCTAAACCCCCCCTGGTGCAGCTTAAGGCTGTGTCCTCTTGTCCTGTCGCTGGCTGCCTGGGAGAAGAGACCGACCCCCACCTGGCTACACCCTCCTTTCAGGCAGTTGTGGAGAGTGATGAGGTCTCCCCTGAGCCTCCTTTTCTGCTCTATTCTTTTAGGCTGTACAAATAGAGACCGCCAGAATTGCGTGTAACCTCCTTGTTCTAGGACTTTCCATCCTTTCTACAACCTCTCAACCAACTCGAATTTGGTTATAAAAAGAACTTTCTGCTTGCGTGGCAGGGAAGTCTGGAAGTCTAAGCAGCCTCATATGCTTCAGTTTCAAAAGTAGACAAATTAGTCCTTTTCATTAGGTATGTCTAGGTAGTCATATACTCTTCCAAGGCAGTACTAGCCTTGATGTTGCTGTTGAGCAGGTTTAATTCCAGAGCACAGGAACTAATCTGTACAGGTTTTACTTGCAATTTGCTTTAATGACTAAGAGCAAAATCTGGATTGCCCACTGTAAAAAGGTTACTGTATGAAAGGCAGTATGAGAAAAAAAGCTCAGCTGAGAGTTTTGCTGTTTCCTGGTGATTGAACTGTTTTATTTCTTCTCACCAATGTTTTTTTTTTACCTACAGAAAAGAGGCTGAATAAAAATTTTCCCTTGGATTAAAGCATATTAAGACATCAGTAAAGAGTTATTGTTATTTTTAATACATAAAACTATATACTTTGCTAAATATATTATTTGCTGATTTTGTTTGATATTTTTTATTCTATGACATATTTTATTGGCTCCATCAGACCGTCTATTCATTGTTTGTTTTGAAAATAAGGAAAAAAGGCATATTTGTTTTATATGTTCAGTTAATTTGCCCACTCACAAAAACAAAACTGTAAAATGCTAATTATATTGTAGAGGCATATTCCTTTCCTAGGCTTATATCAGAACTTCACACTTGTGACAAATTAACTGCTGATAGCTAACAAATGTTAAGAGAGTGGGAAGGCAGCATTGCTATTACCCAAGTTTAAAATTTGCATGTCTGACATGTGAAGTGTTTCATGTGTTTGTTTTAATGCTGTCATCTTTGATTTTGTGAGAAATAGATGAGATATTTGCAAGTTACTGCCCATAATCATGCAAAAAGTCATTAGCCTTGGGGACGTTAACTGGAGACCTTCCAGTTCTGTGCTGTAGCCACATTACAACACTGTGGTGCTGAGAAACAGTATCCTGCCTGTGATGACACCCTGGTCTTAGGCATTTTTCTTGATATCTCACATTGAAGACTTGTGTAACTTGTTTTTCATATTTACTCTGTCATCTTTCTCCACGGTTAATATCCAAATATCTCTCTTTTGGGAAGTAGCTTTATTATTGCTATTTTTCAGCTGTAGCAGATTATGTTTTAAAGGCAAAAGATTGATATTTTGCTTGTCTATGCTTTTAACTTCTGACAGTTCCTTTTAATGTCCTTATTCAGATATTCCTAGAACAGCATCCCAACCTAGTGTCAATTTGAAAAGTGCTTTCCACCCTCCAGATTATTAGAGAATATTTATATATGAACAGCTCTAAAATAATATTTCTTCAGCACTATATAAGACATTGCTCTGCGATGCAATAAAGTGCATTTCTGATGATTGCTGTTAAAATATGGTTTTTTCTCCAGCTATTATTGCATTCTAGCCCTTCAGATACCACATTTCCTGTTGAGGATTATATTCCAGTTTAAGAGACAACTTTGAAAACATTTGAACTAACTAAAAAGAGTTTTGCAAAAAATAAATGCCAATTCACTTATTTTCCTACGGGTAGCAATAGCTACCCAACTTTCCATTCTTTCTCTCTCCGTAAGACTGAAAATTGTTGTAACACTTAAAGTTCCTTTGTTCCTATAATTTTCAATCTCCACCAACCACATAGTTTAGTTCATGTTACAGGTTCCATCCCTGGGATTCTGCTCTAATTTATAATAGTGACTAAGTTGGATTTTTATTTCTTAGTACTAATGCATTGTCTTTATGCATAGGAAGTGTCCCCCTCTGAGAAAAAGGGGATCCCATGAGATGTGAGCAGACCTGATGTTGCACACATTTCTTGGCCCTGGGGTAACCAGCATGTTTGATGATACAGTGGAAGTCTAATCTTTTTGTCAGGGCCTGTTGGATATAGCTAGCAAAGTAGCAGGTATCCATCTACTCTATTAGGAGGCGAGGAGAAATTTGAGCTGTTTGTTCCATTCTTCTTCAGGCAGCCTCCCTCCTCCAGGTGTGGCTTCTATCTGTGCACTTTCTCTACTGAAAGACCTTCCTCCCATCACTTCTTCCCAAACTTGGTACCCATGAGGGATTTCTTGTCAATGCAATCTCCATCTGGGGAGCTGCAGCTTAGCCACATGCCTTTCACCAGGCAGGCAATGATTTATTAATAAATTACATGCACTAAGCTGATGTGTGCAGGTATTTCTACATTTCTAGAGTCTAGTCATGTGTGCTTTGATGTTTGCACGATAACACCTCAAAGCCTGCATGTGATGCCTAACAAAATCATAATGAGAAGAAGGGATGTTTGGATATCATGTCTTGTAAATAATTTTTAAGACAGGTCTTTTCATTTAAATATTAGGACATTTTTAAAAGACATTACTTGAAACACAGAGCTAGAAGACTATTTGAAAATACTTGAAAATATAGAAAGATCTTTTCAAAACTTCAGTTTTCATCTGTGATTTCTGAATTATTTACTTCAGGCTTTTCAAAATAATTCTGTAAATGGATAAGACGTTCCTTTACCAAATAAAGTCAAACAGGCTTTTTTCAAATGAAGAAGAGTTAGTCTTTAAAATTAGTCTTCATATAAAAAATAAACACCATATTTAGTCTTGCAAAATTCCCTGGTCAAGTTTGGCAACCAAATAATGAATTGTGACAGATCAATAGGAAATTAGTTGAGCTAATATAATTGTGAAATCTGGATCCATCTTTAGAATTAATCAGCTTCCGACTTGTCACTTTGATTTTGTGAATAAAGATTACACTTTTCTCATAGATTGTGTATATCTCACTTGTCAAATACACTGAATTTTATTTTTTGACATTTTAGCAGTTTAGCATTCATCATTTGTATTGCTTATTTTTTTGTTTCTTCTCTTTTTTTCCTAGTCCTATTTGTTGTCGTTCTTGTTTTACATTAATCCATTCCAAACAAGCCATCTTAGTGTCTCCGATCTAAGTGTCTTAAAAGGGTAAGGGGGAAAAGGTACACTAATAATAATGAAATAAGGAATGACTCTACCCAAAACAAGCTGTACTACCACGGGAAAGCAACAGTGATTCTTGTCTGTAGTATAAACCTCAACTTTAATTTAAAAGCACCTGTGTTCTCCAGATGTGTGTGCAAGCAAGTCTGTCAGACACCACCAGGAGAAGAGTGCCTGTGTGCACAACTGATCTCAGCTAGCTTCCTCTGAAGTGCTTGCTATGGAGTTTTCTATTTCTCGCTTTGACTTCTTAAACTTCTTTCTTTGTGGCTACTCAAGCTTTATATTATCTATTGTCTCATCAACTCCCCATATCTTTTGCTGTCTGGTCTGAAACTCTATATCTCCTCTTCATAACACCTCTCCAAAGTTCCCTACCTGCTCCATCTTGCTTGTGTCTGCAATGGAGCTGCTGAACTGCACACGGGTGAGGGCATGACTTAATAGCAGAAAACACCCTGTGAAACCCATGTTAAAGGCAAAAATCACAAAACATAGAGGCAGCTTTCCTACCATGGGGACAATATGGATGGCCACCGTCACTTTGTAGAGAGCACAGGGCTAGGCAAAGCATCCCACTGTGGCTTTGCACAGTGGGGAAGGGGGTGAGCAGCCACTGGACATTTTGTATTTTCCTTCAGCAGCTTCTTGAAATTGAACGATTGCAGTTCAGCTCTGCTTCCTCTGATGTGAAGGATGCTTCTGACATTTTTACTCCTCCCAGAAAGGCAGCAGGCTTGCAGGGTTGGCCCAAGGCAGGACCAAGACATGCCTTAGCTTTGAGCATACCTGGCATACAGCTAGCCTTAGCCTCACCTCTAAACAGCAGTGCAATCATTGGGCATTGGTGCAATCTCACCTTCCTCATGGCATGTTGTGTGTGCTGGAGGTTGGAGCAACGACTAGCAACAGGAGCAGTTGTGAGAGAGTTCTGGACAAACATTTTGTTTAAATGTAGGATTTTGTTCAAAATTGAGAACCGATATCTAAGACTCCTTTCTGTTGCTGTGAATTATGTATCATTGCTGTATGTCTTTATTACAAGCTGTGAGTGTTTCCAGTAGGCATGAAGAGTGTAAAGTGATTGCGACAATGTTAAAACATCTTCAGAGGAATGTTGTAATGTGTATAAATTACTGTGGGGTGAAGTAGTGCGAGACATTGTGGATAGTTGTTCATTTAGCACCTGAGGATAACCAAAGTCCAAGCCTTTAATCCCAATGGTTTGTGCTTACTTGGAAAAATGTTTGTCTGACTGCAGGCATGGAACCCGTTGTGCTGGAGAAGTGGCAGCCACGGCAAACAACTCACACTGCACAGTAGGAATCGCCTTTAATGCCAAGATTGGAGGTATGTGAAACAATCTCCCACAGAAAAAAAAAAAAATGTAACCAAAGAACCATTTGTGCTAAATGGTCCGTTCAGACCTTTCTCAACAAGAAAAGGAGAATTTGTATGAACAAGCCTCACTGTGTTAGCAAGTAAAGCTCAGTTGTAGAGTGGTCGTTCAATATCAATTCTGAAGGAGCTTGTCTGTGGTGGCCCTTCTGCACTGTTCTCTGGAACACTGCCTCTCAGTACACATCCAAAAATAGAAAGTGAAACTTTTGATGAAAAAATGACCCCGGAATTAGGACGCTGGGGTTTTCTCACAGATTCAGAGCTCTGAAGTGATGAATTTTGACAAACCGTAAGTAAAAGTACACATCAGTAATATTACCTTGCATATTGATCCCAAACAAAACACTCTCAAAACGTAATGCATTTTTTTGTTGTTTGTCTGTGGTTGGTGAGAATCTTCTTTTGATCCCTGTGGGTGATAAGATTATTGCCTGAAAATCAATATTTGATCACATATCATTCAGCCAAGAGGTTTCAATTGGTTTCTGTGAATTCTTAGTCATTGGCTGTTCAGCTAATGTCTTGGGCTTAGTTTGTGACAATGATTATCAAGATGTCTTCTGCATGTCTCCTGGGATGTAGCCTGCCTGTGACAGACTGTAATACTTCTAGTGAAGTTTTATTCTGAACTTTTGATAAAGTCGTGGGATTGGTATATTGGCTTTCAGTTGACAGACTTCTAGCTCAGACTCATTAATTGTTGCCTTTCGAAATAGAGCCTAAAATAGAGCCCATCTGTGAAAACAGAAGCATGTTTACCTATTTGTACACCAGAGGACAGTTGAAAAATAGGAGCAGGCAGAGTTGAGACCATGTTTCCAGTATTAAAAATACTGCATCTATTCTCTGCTGGATCAGTACAAGTGTGATCCAAATCAAATGTGAGCACAGATGCATTTCAAATTAGCCAAAGCACACAACATCATCCTCATGTCAGTTTTCTGTTTTCGTGCTGGGTAAACAGTTACAGTGATGCAGAAAAAAAATTTCCCCTCAGGTGAAGAGCCTTCCTGCACCAAGCTACCCTGTCAGTCGTTTAGAAAATCAGAACTGGTCAGGTGAGGAAGTTTGTGACAGATGAACAGGTTGTCTCATATGGGCATGGCATTTAACTGTGTACCAGCAGCCATGATATCAGATCTGTTGAGCTGGCAAACCAGAGTCAGAAGAGAGTTGGTGCACTGATGGAGATAAGAGATGGCTTCTGGAGAAGATTCATTTTTGAGTGGAATAGTCACACAAGGTGCAACAGCTTTAGCATGGCTTTGAAAAGTTCTCCAGAAGTAACAGTGGCTTCTTAATAGTTTATTAATTATTAAGCATTAGGAATGTGCAATAATAATAAATACCCTCCAGGCATATTAGCTGACTCACAGCCTTTTCTAAATATAGTGTAAAAACTGATTCAGATGGACTCAGTATGCAGGTAGTAGAAACAGTAAAGACTAGATATGTGTGCCTTTTTATTGTTTATTCTTAAAAGAAAGCTGGAAATTAGTAACAGTGTGTAAACCTCATTTGAGGTGCCACCTTTTAAAAGGATCAGCATTTGGGAATAAGACTTGAGGAAGCTTAACAAATAATCTGCAGAAAATCAGTCAAGAGTAAGTTCCAGGGAAGGTAGGTTAAGCTTCCTCTTCCACTAGGTGAATATGTTTAAGAGCTTTGCTGCTGCTGATCTCCACTTGGCATGCCTCGCTCCTTTCCCTCAGAACAGCCGTAAGCTACACATGTGAATATACAGAGGTTGTGTTCCCTCTCTACAAGCCAGATAGAGTGTAAAAATTTTGAATCATATCATGCTGAACTAGTATTCAGCTCACTTTTTTCTCAGGGATTTAAAGGCCCTCCTGGGGTATTCTTGGAGAAGAGACTAGAGTTGAGGTAAAGCAATTACATTCTCCTTACATAGAGGAGCACCTGCTGACAGTGATGTTGAATTTGCTCCACCAAGATGAGTGTCTTAAGTATGAAACCAAAAAGCATTTCCGGACGCATAAGGGATGCTACGGATATAAAGTAAAAGGGAAAAAAAATCTGTCCCATCAACATACCATCAAATACTGGCAGCTGAACAAATCCAGTTAATGATCTTTCTGATGGGAAGTTGTTAACAAGATATCCATTAATAATGCTAATTTTCTTCTAAATATGTTTGTACTCCTTGTCTCATTTCCAAACATTTAAGAACCTCTGACGACCAAGTTTTTTAGAAAGTCTGCGTCTTCTCTTAAAATGGTGTAAGTGGAGATATAATCTGTAGAAAATAAAATTTTAGTAAAATTGCAATCTCTTCAATTTTTTACAGGTTGTAACAATTTTCTTATAAGAAACTATGCAAGTTTCTGCTTAGCGAAGCTACAGTCCCTTTCACTAAAAGACAAACCAGTGCACCAAAGGGATAGATCTTTTTTTTTTTTTTAGATTTACACTCTGCAATAATCACACAAAACAAATTCCCACATACAGAGCTTGTGAGACTTTTTATAAGAAGGGTTGGTTAGCTTGCTGTTATTGTTGCAAACTGATTGTGGAAGCTGTAAAACATCTGTGGGGATTTGGGTGCTTAGTTACTTGGCTGGGCTCAAGTCCTGATGGGAAAACAGTTACACTGAATTATGGCACAACAGATGTATATTGTCTTCAGCTGACGAGGATTAGTTCAGCTGTTTCTTTAAGTTTAAGTCAGATGTTGATTAAAACCAAGCATTTTAAAAGAAAACTTCCTTTCAGCTCAGTTTTGCATGTTTCCTGTGATTCATTGAAAATTTGTTCTGAGTGAAAAGCCACTTACATTTTGCAATTGCTGCAAATGTTAGAAAAAGTTTATAGGGCTCTAAAGTCTTAGAAGGAACAGTCTGCAAACACAGTCTGCTAATTGCCTTCTGGACAGCTTTTGTTGTCCTATCACCACATGCCAAATGCAGTTTGGAGGATGT
>VZTA01001637.1:27328-42573 GCA_013398855.1 Mohoua ochrocephala | reverse complement strand
GGAAGGAAGGAAGGAAGGGAGGGAGGGAGGGAGGGAGGAAGGAGCATTATTTTCATTGCAAATATCCATTGAGATGTGTGTTGTTCAAAGTCATGTTGCACAGAATCAGGGAGTCGTTTAGGTTGGATAAGACCAAGTCATCAAGTCCAGCCTTTGACTAATTACCACCACCACGTCAACTAGATCACGGCATTAAGTGCCATGTCCTGTCATTTCTTGAACGCCTCCAGGGATGCGACTCCACCAGCGCCCTGGGCAATCTGCTCCACTACTTAAACAACCCCTTCCATGAAGAAATTCTTTCTGATATCCAACCTGAACCTCCCCTGGTGCAGTTTGAGTCTATGTCCTCTCATCCTGTCACCGGTTGCCTCGGAAAAGAAGCCAACCCCCACCTTACTATGACCTCCTTTCAGACAATGGTAGAGAGCATAAGGTCTCCCCTGAGCCTCCTTTTCTCCAGGCTAAACACCCCCACCCTCATCAGCTCCTCATAGGACTTACCCTCTAGACCCTTCATCGGCTCCGTTGCCCTTTTCTGGGCACGTTCCAGCACCTCCGTGTCTTTCTTGAGGTGAGGGGCCCAGAGCTGGAAATAGAGCTCCAGGTGCAGCCTCACCAGGGCCAAGTACAGGGGTACGATCACTTCCCTAGTCCTGCTGGCCACTGTTCTTGACACAAGCCAGGGTGCCATTGGCCTTCTTGGCCACCTGGCCACACTGATGGCTCATGTTTAGCTGGCTGTCACCCAGCACCCCCAGGTCCTTTTCCCTGGGCCACTTTCCAGTCACTCTGTCCCCAGCCTGCAGCACTGCATGGGGTTGTTGTAAACAAAGTGCAGAACCCAGCACTTGGCCTGGCTGAACCTCACACAATCAGCCTTGGCCAACAGCTTTGAAGCATGTCTGTCCATTGTTGGCCAGAAAGAACAACACCTCAGTCACAGCCTTGTCTGTGTTGCTTTAGAGTAGACCACCATTAAAAAAAAAAATGGTGTGAATTACTTGAAGTGCCAGTGGCAGCATTTGGAGTTATTGTTCAATGGTTGAATGCAGTATTTAGACTTGCTAACAAAGTCATGAAGGAAAGCTTTATTTTCCTTCTTTCAAAACCAGTGTACCTTTATCATCTTTATTTAGAACTAGAGAGATACTTTAATATGCTTTAAAGGAACTGAGCACACATCTTTCACCCATCATTAATTTTCTGTGATTATGCAGAAGAAAATAAAATCCTAGAATCTCAGAGTTGGTTTAATGACTCTTTTTTATAAAAAGTAAAGTTCATAGTGAGATCACAGTTTGTAGAAGTTTATTATCTCAGAAAACATTGGCAACTTTTGTGTGAGCTGAGAAATACAATCACTTTTCATTTTTGAGTCAAATAGAGTAAGGAAAAAAAAGTCCTCTTTCAACAAAGTACTCCCTATGCTGCTTGTTAATTGGAAGTTAAAGTCTTGGTAAACACACAAGTTTCTTTAATCTGAGCTCATAAGCAAAATGAAATGTGTCTGTAATTAAAAATATGTAAATTTGGCTTATAAATAGGAGTGGCCTTTTAAAGGGGAAAGAGCATCTAACTTGTAAATTGTGGAAGTGATCATTCCTCTATCATACAGTTTTATTAATTTTTTCTTTAATATTTAGCCTCCCTTTGATCACATGTCGCACTAACTGTATGTAGGTCTTTTTTCTTGTTTAGGTTAAAACTGGCATTAGTGGTTTTCTCAATCAGATTTAACCACAAAGTCTTACAGTTTAAAAAAAAAAAATTCCAGATTTTCTCAGTTTTCAGATTTCAGCCTACTATCTTCAGTCTAGTAACCTTAAAACATCATGAGGCCTTTCATTTTAGAAGTGCCAGCACATTGATTTGTCCAAACCCACATGAATGGATTCTTTTAACATAAGAATTTCGGATTATACCTCATGAAAGCTTCTTCTGCAAGAGAAAGATGTTCACCATATTGTAATTTCAGGTTGAACAACATTACATATTTGTTCATAACCTCTTGTAATTGCCTTGCTACAGTGTGTGGTAATTGTTCTGTACACAAGAGAGTTCTCCCCAGTTTCTTCCTTGCAGCCTCATACAATGAAGGAATAATACCCAAGGTTATTTGTCAGTAGGGATCCTTTTATTATGTCTGTTAACATGATTAAAACTGTGAATGACTCAAGGAAGGTGCTGCAGTTTCACTGCAGTATAAAAGGAGAAAGCAAATCAATTGTTATCTTTAAGTGACACATAAAAACATTTCAAGGTTCTAGTATTTTTTAAAATTTTCTTTAGCTTAAAACTTTGTTGTTGAAGTTTGAAGGCTGTATAGTGGACAAATGACTTTTATGTAATTTTCAAAACCCGAAGAAGGATGAAAATATTCCTATCATTTTGTATTTTTTCCAAAGAGAAACTTCTTTCTGGTCTTTAGAGACTTTAGAGACTTCAGAGACTTCTTTCCATTGGGAAAACAGATACCCAAACAGATTTTCTGTCTTTTTTTTTTTTTTTTTCTTTAACAACAGTAGAAATTCTTATAATCATTCAATTCAATGTCATATACAACAATTTTCTCTGGGGGAAAAAAAAAAGAAACATTTTGAGTTTTGTCCGTACTGTTAATTTTATTTTTCATTCCGAAGGTGTACGGATGCTGGATGGAGATGTGACAGATATGGTAGAAGCAAAGTCTCTAAGCCTTAATCCCCAGCACATCCACATCTACAGTGCCAGCTGGGGGCCTGATGACGATGGTAAGACCGTGGATGGACCTGCTTCTCTAGCACGTCAGGCCTTTGAGAACGGCATCAGAATGGTAGGTTGGCATCAAAGTGCATCCCCTGCATCTGCTTTCATGTGCAAGTGTAAGGGTACTTCTGCCCAGTACGTGCAAGTGCCCAGCATGGGGAAAGGCAAAGGACTTTGAAGGAAAGAAGAAAACTTCTTTTGCATGAAACTAAAAACATATTTTTCTTTTGTAGTGACCTGATGGTCAGTCTTTCCTGAAGTATCAGGTCTATTCATTTTCAACTGGAATACATCATCCTCAGTGTCATATAAAACTGCTCTGAGGCAGTGATGTAATTAGAAATTAATCGACTGAGAAATGCTACTTTGCACAGCAGTGCCAAATCATCAAATCTGAGTTGCAAAGAAATTTTAAAGCAAAACCTTTGATTGTGTTTCCTTCTTTCTTCATTTCTGTCATTGCTTTGTTTCGCTTGATTTCTTAATCTAAGTTTGATGATTTTAATAAGGAATTGGGGGCAAAAAAAAGTCTACACCCATGGTTTTTTTACCATTTATGTCTGATCTCAGAGAATCTGCAATACTGTGATGAAGGGGACACTAATGGAACTGCAAGGATGCAGGGGATCTTGCTCAAAAAAGTTTTATGTTTAAACATATATATGTGTTTGTTTAAATGCCATATTTCCTGTAGGGAAGACAACTGTGAAACGTTCAGCCTGAATTTCTGTACCAGAGGGACTCAGCCATTTCCTCATTGAAATCTCAAGTTCTCAGACTGGGGATAAATATGTGGAATAATTTGCCAAGAGCGTAGATCTTGCTACAAACATTATTGTTCCACTGTTGTTATTATTATAGCAGTAATTTGAGAAGATACCCTACAGAATCCAGATGAATTTCATTTTACCAGCACATTGTTCCATATTTGAAATAAGCACCAGTCTATAGTGAAACCATAGCATTTAATTTTCTGAGGTAGGCTTTTTCTGATAACAATGCGGAAATGTTTCGTCTATTTTTTTGAGAAGTAATAGAAGTCATATTTGATGCAAGTCAAATTATTATTTTTATGATTTAACTTTTATGTTATTTTATCAAATTTTATTCTGCCTGAAGTTGCCCATGAAGAGTTGAATAGATCTCAATATTTCCGTATATTTAGATATTTTATCTGTCTCTGACTACAAAAGCTTCTTCATTTCTACTCAGGAAATAGAAGTTCTTTTTAAAACTGACATAAAAATATACTGATAAGAAATATGAAACATTTAAGATTAACCTCTAATTTTCATTCTGTAAAATATAATATAGACTGAAAGATTGTAAATGCACATCAGAATTACAGCCTTCCCTGTTGGGCTGTTTCTAGACCAGGAATTACTTCAAGATGAACCTGTTCTCTTTCTTTTTAATAAACCATGTCTTTCTGTATTCAGATAAAGGTACTTTTTCTATATTTCCTTAACTGTCATAAGCTGTGTCATTTTAAAGGATGAGGCAAATGGAAGAAGAAAAGATGAATTTTCATTGACAAAATGTCCCAAAAATGGGCTCATTGTTCAAGGTTGTGATTACATACTCAGCCAAACATAGATTTCCCCAAGGAGTCACAACAATTGTGCAATAATAATAGGCAGACAGAAATGCTTATTATGTTGTGTACAGATCCTTACTCTCCTTTTTCAGAAATATTGAACCAAACAACAACAGTATAACATCTAGGATAGCATCTGTGGTGTAAATTAAAGTAACATCATAAGACAATTTAAGGGGGTGGACACTCCAAAATGAGTTACCTCCCCTTTTCGTTTTAACCACTCCCTATTCACCAATAAGGAGAGATGAATGCAAGAAGATATAAGTGAAAAAATAACAGTTTACTAAAAAATAAAACAGGAACAGGGGAAAAATAATAGTGATAATCAGTAGTTACAATGTTGCTGAATTTCATGGATTCCTCATGGACTCCCCAGAAACAAGAAAAACAAAAACAGCAGAGAAACCCTCCCTCAAGATGGCACCCTCCATAGATGACCGTGTGTGGAGAGACAAAGGGAAAATGGCAGACAACTCTTACCCCCAAGATGGCACCCTCTGCAGAAGACCTAGGGTGGAGAGAGAGCACAAAGAGAAAGACAGCACAGCAACTGAACCTCTGCAATTAAAAATCACCCTCCTCTCCCCATATAACAACCAACAGGGAACAAAACAAAACAGAAAGAAAACCTAGAGTCCCTGGAGGCTGGAACTGGGTCAACAGCTGGAACTCATGGGAGGGACTTCGCCTTCTCCTTGGCAAAAATGGCAGGCAGTGGGCCTGGACAACTTGGACTCCAATGCCCTCCTGCTTTGACCAGACACTGCTGGCAGGCTTGGGTGACCGTATGGAGTGGGGCCTGTTCTGTTTTTCTTGCTTTGGTGGTGCAGCTGCTGTCAGCCTTGCGCTACCTCAGCTCGTCCAGCAAGAGCAAAGAGAAAGAGAAAGAGAAAGAGCCCTTTTTCCGGAATGCCCCCAACCTTAAAAAAGGACCAACACACACTCTGACCTCCCTGTTCATTTGCTGGCCACCAGGTCTCAAAGAGACAGTAATAACTTTGGACACAGATAGATATGGAATACAATAACATTTTGAGTTACACTGGGCACATCAGTACAGGAAGATTTGGCAAAACCTTCTTTCAGATGAACACAAAGTTTGAAGATTGATATTCTTAATTTATTGTGCATGTACACACACAATTGTGTATTAGAATTTTAAAATGGAGCAGCAAAGGGAAATGCCAAGAACTTTTAAAAACATCTGAAAAGGAAATTATATCCGGCTGGTTTAATTAGGAAAATCAAAGGTAGTGCTGAATAATAACTTTGATTAAAACATAATCAAACTCAAGTATTACTTTAAATTTATTGTAGTCATTACGTAAAAATAAAATGGATGCAATAGCCATCCGTTGTTGAGTTTCCTGAGAGACTGGGTTCCATGAAAAAAGCGCCTGATTTATCTCGAGCACATATTATTCCAATTAACAGCTTATGCTGTGTGTTTCACAACTATCATTATTTTTAAATCTGCTGAGCTAATATGATTACACCTTTCAGATCCTGCAGAAAATAACAAAGATGACTGCATAGTTTTTCTGTAGAATTACACAGAGACAGCACATGCCTTGAATTGAAATAGACAAATCTATTTAAAGAAAGGCTGCTAAGGAATAAATGAGTTCATGACACGAACCCGTAAGTTAAATATGTTTTAAAAGTTCTGCTCAGGATCAAGATAAAGGAAGAAGAAACCAATTTTTAAACCTGTCACAAGTGCTATGATTTTATGTCATCTTTAAGGATATTTGGTTTAATTTTATTAAATTTACATACTTGAGTTCAAAGAGAAGCCTTGGAGACTTTACTATCAAACAATTTCTATGCAAATATAGAACTCCCTTCATATCATGCTTTCAGTAGAGAAGGTCCTTTTCTTGAAAATAGTGTAGCCATAAGTGTGGAAAATTCTAGATGCTTGTGTTTTAAATACTAATGCATTAGAACTTGTAGACCTAATAATATCAAGAAAAAATCCATTGTAATCATGCAGAATTTGCCTGAAAAAAAAAAATCAAACAAATGGTGGTATATCCAAAGGTAACATATTCAAGGAAGGATTAGGTATGTAATGTCACATTTCACCCTGTGCTCAAGAACGAACAGACTTAGCATTGCATAATATGATTGTGGCCAAATCATTTAATAAGACTGTGCTGAGTCTGGGACAAAATGGAGAACAGAAAAGCCTTCCTTGATTCATAAATATGAAATCTAGGAATGTTTTTAAGATGCCTGTCCGTGTCTCACAGTCAATAAGCACAATGCTATAAGCACTTGATGGAGCTGAGCTTGCTGATTCATGGCTCTGCCATGCCGCATTCAGAGTAGTTAATTTCTATTCATACAAATAAGCCTGTTATTCTGGGTTCAGTGTCAACATCATTTGGAGAGGACAGCATTTCAGATATTCAGACTTGTTCTCTCACTGCTGTTTGGCAAAGACCTAATAGTCAAGTTCTGGATATGTGACCACTGTGGATGTTTTACATTGAAGGGTTTCAAAGAGCTGGTTATCTCACTCTCCAAATGCCTCACCAACCACATGCTTTATGTTTCTGTAGTACAGATAAGGAAGTACATATAAATCAGCAACTGGTCAGGTCATCCTTAATATAACCTTAAGAGGGTGGAGAGGAAGGGAAATCTGCATGGAAACTTTGGGCACAGGGGCCTTCATCTTATTTCCGTGACACCACTCTGTGTAGCAAGCTGGACTCAAGCCAAAATATTTGATGGACATTAATGACCAGATGCTGTGTGGCTGAACCCCTTGTGCAAACTCAGCTTGGTGCCTTCCCTCCCATCATCACTGCCCCTTCTCATCTCTCTCGCTTCAACAACTTTGGCTGCAGAGTGTGTGTTCAAAGTGCTTGCAGGAAGCAAGAGAGTGGGAAGGCTCTCTTAAAATCACTAAACAAGGCTCCTACCCACATGCAAGAGTGAGGGAGAAAAGGGAAGAAAAGGAGAAATCAAAAAGAAGGATTTCACATTTATTATCATCATCATCGTTACTATATGTTTCCGCTCCGAAAGTGGAAGAGATTGCTCATCATTTGCAAGTGTCTAGGCAAAGGTTTTGCTCCCTGCGTTCTACCACAGATGTTTCTATTAAATTTATTTGTCCTGTCATCATGTCTCTGCATCATTCTGAGTAGGATGTGTTGCCTACAGAAAGAGGAGTTATTCTCTTTTACTTTGTCAGAGAATTGCATTACAGAAATCAAAGGCAGAAGTTACAGCAGGAAGACTTCTAGTCAAACGTGTCAAAATGGCTGCGTTTTAGTACATTTAAAGTGATACACGGAGGGTTTTTTAAATGATTTTTCAAACTGTGTATTGTTGGTTTTTACCTTGTACAGCTGTTGTTTGAGTCTAAATAACACATACCTGTGTTTATGCATGCCTGCAATCATATATAGATAGGTTTTACATGCACAAGACCTCCTGCACATTTCCAATTACTTGGCAAAAAATTACTTGTTGAAGATCAATCAGAGGAATTAGTACTGTGCTTGGGCATGGTCTCAGAAGACATGACTTCCGGTATGGTGATGTAATCTAGTGTTAGGTCTTGGCATTTATTTATTTATTGTATGATTTGCATGCATACTATGTATCCTGGTTGCATCTATGATATAAAGTCTGAACATATGATTTTATATATATATATATATATATATGCTTCAACATACCGAGTTAAACTTTGGCTCTGTACTAGANGTCACAAGACATAGCACCATTGGCTTGAAACTCGTAGTTCTAACGTCTATCATCTACACCTGTCTTTTGCCATAAGCCAAATCAGCAAAATTTCATTCAGGTATTGCTTCATCAATATCCCTGTTTTCCTGATCCATCTATTATTTTCTGGTTTCTGTACATCTTTTGAGAAGAGCCAGTCTTAACTGAAATCTCATGTCCATGTCTTTGCAAGGCAGTAGCAACCTTCACTGTTGAAAATAGCTTCTTACCCATCTAAGTTTCTTACTTTCCTGTCCACTGTAAAATGCCTCTTTTGCTGTATTTATGGTGCATCTTATGGTTTTAGAAAACTCCACTACAGATTTTGACCAAGTGATCTCTTGGATAAATTGAATTGGAACATAGGACATAAGACAGGAAATGACAGCATAGGTCATCCGGTACAGCTCTCTACCAGCACAGGCATTGTGCCCTTTAAATATATTGAGCATTTTATATTCTAGAACAAATCCGAATTTTCCCCCCTCGTATTCTGTTGGGAAAACATTTCATGGCCGACATTAATCTGTTGGTTAGAGATTTTCTTCTAAGTTACAACAGAGTTTCCTCATGTGCAATTTTCTGCCCATTTGTTCCTGGGCATAAATTGTGCCTCATTTTAAATACCTTTCCTCCTTCCATTTTTGTTTCTGGTATATTTTTAGAACATAGTCTCCTTTCAAACTTCATTTAGATGTGATAGACATGCCACACTTACTGATCACTTAAAAACTAGTCTGTCCATCTCCTTGCTCGTTAGAGTAGTGCTTCTCCACATCTTTCAGCCTGAATTATTTTCTTGGATGCAGGTGGTTGTGATTACTAGATTCACTAAGATGCTCTTTCTCTTTTAGGTCAAAGTCACCTAATAACTTTGTTTCCCCAGCTCATCCTTAAAATACTCTACTCATAACTTCCTTGACCCCTATGTTTATCCAGCAGAGCCTATGTTATTTCCAGTACAATCATTTCCACTCCCACCTTGCTGTTACAATAATGTTCATTTTCTTTTGTTTCATTGCTGATTTCTTATAGGGCTCATCACATCTTTGCAGAAGCCAGACAGACTGGTTCTAACACATTTCTCTGCATAAAATAAGTTATCAGACAAAAACTTAACAGGTTTATCTGCAGTTCTGGAGTGTGTGTTGCATTTTAAGCTTTTCTCCAGTAATGCTGGTACACCGTACTGTCCTTTAAAATCTGTTCTACAATCTTAACAGTGAGGTTTTGTATATTCAGTTTCTTTCTGTTAGTCAGCATTTCCAAAATTCATTCTTCTGGTTCTTTCTGACACTTTCTGTTTTCTGGCATTATTATTTCGAGTGTGGATGCCAGAATGGGGCATGCAAGTTTTAGCATTCTCTATGCATGCACAGGACTGCTTCCGTATTCCCTGGACACGTTCATATAGGCCTTACTTACCAATCCAATGAGCAGACTATTTTAGGACAGCTCATTCCCAGTTGATTATCTTCCATAGCCCTAAACTTACTAAGCCACCACTTTGCAAAAGTTTGTCCAGCTACCTGTATTTCTTACCAATAAGCTTAATTTCTAGGTCTTACTGTCTTGCATTTGGCTGATACATGTATCTCAGATGCCTTAATGACTTTGCAGATGTGGTTTACACTTGATATGATGTAGTTTTATGCAAACGGGGATTGCCCAGAAAAAATGAGGTTAGATGATAACCTTAACACATCATTAAGCCAATAATAGTAATCCTTTGCTCTTCTGTTTGCACATAGTTAGCAACTTTTCATATTCTAACAAAGTAGAATTTGGGATATTGCCTTCCAGTAAATGAAATGGTATTTAGGCTCAGTGATATCTGGATGAACTTTGATACTATGCACTTTATTTTGTTTGGGAAATATATGAACAAAGTGTGTGAACCAAATATATGCAGCTAACAGCAAGACGACCACAACCCACATCTGAAGTGCAAAGAATAGATTTTTTTCTATCATCTCACTGTCTGGAGGATTACAAAGAAACGATGGGATATACATGCATTGCTAAGCTCATTTTAGCAGGGCCTGAGCCCTGTGTTACATATCAAAGAGCCTGGAGCATGCGTAAATCTTCACCAGGCTGTGCTTTACAATCGCAGAACTTGTTATCTTCCTTCCCCCTTTACAAAGAGGCCCCCAGCCTAAGGGAAGAATGCTTTTAAGTCTTTAACAACATCCTGTTATCTACTCTGAGAAAATTTCATTTCTTCTTCAGCAGACAGAAAACACCCAAAGCAAACACAAATACGTGAATTCTCTCACACTGAGTATTTTCTAACATCTCCCAGGTGCAAGGTTGGTCTCTGAACAAAAACAATTCTGAAAACAACTTACTTTTCTCTCTCCTCACCAATCTCCTGGTTTCCAACTGTTTCCTCCTCACACAAAGCTAACCTTAAAATTGCTCTTCTTTGCTTTCTGTGAAAAATGAGCTTTTTCACGGGCAGTCAGCATGTAGTACCAAAAAAATGCAGAAAAATAAATAATATATCAGAAATGTTCTTACATTGCATTCTGTGAAATATAAAAATCCTGAAAGATGGGAAAATTTGTAATGAGAGTTATAGGAAAATATACCCAAAATGTCCATTTTCCTTACAATGTCACAAAGTGTACTGAAAACCAAAACGGTTTGGTTACCTCATCCCATCTCACACATACATGGAAACTGTTGAAACAAGCCAGAATAGCACTGCTGGTTTTGGACTTGCCAAAATGCCTCTGGTTTTGGATGCTCAGCTTGAAACAGGTGATATATTGAGCATAGAAACCCCCCCTACCATTCTTTTTGTGGAGTAAATCTTAATTTGAAAAAACAATACTGAAAAGCAGCTTTGGCAAATGAATCTCTTTCCATACACTGAAGTATATAGATTTCTGGGCCTGCCTTTTTGAAATGTGAGTCTGATTTCTTTGTGTGAACCCATCACATATCCACTTTACTCATACATTTGAACAACAGTAGTATCTATGTATTTCTGTGTGTCACGTAGGAAAAAACAGATTTCTGGAATGGAAATCACAGGAAGTTTGGTGTCAAAAGTTTTCTGTGCAGAGAATTTAACAGTTTAAGTCACAAAACTGTGAGGGCAATGACTTTTCACACAGCCTGTACATTGTTTCTTAAATGAACGCTATGGGAGACATACTGCACAAAGCTATTATTTCAGTCCTCAGCAGTTGTATTTTCCTGCTTATCTACTGAAAAGTGCTGAATTTGCAGAAAATAGGAGGTTCTTTTTGTTAAACCTCAGGGTTCAACAGACATCTCTAAACCTGAAGTTTTCCACAAGGAAGAGTCTGATGTAAGTAGTCAAACAACAGCTGTGTGGATCTAGTGGCCCTGGGCTCCTTTGTAGAGAGATTAATCAGATAGTAGTATAAAGGCAATGAGAACTGCCCAAACCCCATCCCATATAATGGGTGTTTGTAACATCGATCCCATACCCAGTTCTCACACTGATGGCTTTCCTGTGCACTGCATGTTTATTTTGGTTTTGCATGCAGGGACAATTTAACCTCTGATTAACTAGAGACTCTTTGTACAACAGAAATTTTGGCAAAGCAAGCTCTTGTGTTATCACATTGTGTTTGCAATATACAACTTTTAGCCTGGTAACAATAGTAATGATACTATAGAGAGAGAGCCTGAACCAGAACTGTGATTCATGCAGCCCTTGAACTGGCTCTACTTTGTTTAGGTAAATGAGAAATTCATTCCAGTATTCCACATTTTCATATTTCAGGTTTCAGCCAATAGTTCTTCTGGTTGCACTTCAGCGCTAATTATAGCTCTGTGGGGAATATCTTGGAACTGTTTAAACTGTTTTTCTCGTGAAGAGTAAAGTGAAAAATACACCACATGAAGCCTACATACTGAATCGTTCCACTGATATATCCCGATAATTAGTGTGCTAATACATGGGTACTTGTGGTTATTCAATACGGTGGTTTTTTATACGCATGTTAGAATGTTTTATTGCTTCAATATTTCAAAGGTATCATACCCTAAGAGATAACAAAATAAATTTTTTTCCTTTTTTTAAAGCATGGGTAATTATTTTGTCTTTCATTTTCTTAATTAAGGAGCTAGTTCAGAAGTAGCCAGTAACCTTTCTTAGCAACCACTTCCCTTTCCAACAATATAAGGTAATAATTGTTTTTTGTAATTAGTGATATATTTTTGCAGTGTACATATATTATGTTCCAGCAACAGGAAATACTTTCTTTACTTCCTAGTTTTCCTAAGAGTAAAAACATAACTGCTAATATAAAAACACAAGTGACTATTTTTGTCCATTCTCTCAACCATGCATCTTTATTTATGCACATCTGCTTGGCTTATTACTCATTTCTTTATAGATACCATAAGTGTGCATTTTTAATAAATTTATGCACAAACATTAATTTTTCTGAGAGCGTGGCTACCTCAACAGAATTAATGGCCTGAGAAATTTCTCCTTTTATTCATTAATTTTTGCTTTTGATATCTAAGAAGACTGTTTAAAAAAAAAAAAATTGTTTGGCTGTCTTCTGGTAGCACTTCAGAATTGCTGGCTTGGATTCTCAGCTTACCATTATCTGTTTTTGGAGAAATGCCTACTTGCAAGTTCAGTGCTGTGCAGTCTACAAAAGAGTCTTTTAAGGATGTTGTGCCAGACTATTTTTCATTCCCAGATTACAGGTTAAATGGACTGATAGAAATTCAGTAGGAGCTAGGAGCTGCTACTGGTCAAAAGCAAAATGCTGACACTGAACAGCTTGGCAGTGCTGTGTACAGGGCAGCAGCATCCAGATTCTAAAGGGTGCAGAAATCAGCAGGAACTGGAAGAAAGGAGACACTGCTTCTCACAGGTGCCTTTCTCAGGATGCTGTGATCCTTGATGCCTGGCCCTACAGTAATTGTACTCTGCTGCACCTAAAAACCATGTCTGCATAGTAGGTTTTTCAGGGCTCCAGAATACTGGCCTCTGTTCTGCATATTCAGTTATGAACATTTCCTCTTTAGGAATTAGTTTTTAAGGAAGAGGTCATACCATGGGCTACTTTTTCCAGCTTCCACTTCAGGATCAATTTCACTTTCTGGCAGTAGTTTTTGTTCTTGGAAACATTAAGTAATTTTAGACCAGTATTGGGGAGAATAGAGGAAATTAAATGTTTAGACTCTAGGTGTGGATAGAGTGTCCCTCCTTCTCTCTCCATTTTATACTTTAATGGTTTGTTTTCTGCTCATCAGTGTGCAATTTCCAGCATATTGGTGCCAAATTACCTCTCTCTGCCTGCTACCCCTGTAACTCTTGATTATTCCAGGTCAACGGTTCTGTCCTCTGCCTTTTCTGCTCCTTCACATTTTCTTCCTTGTTCCTTTGTAAATTTGATCACTTCCATCAAGACAGTAACTCACTCCATAGTCAGGGAGGGTTTATTGGGGCACTTGATTCCTGGGCAGGAAATAATCAGGATTCACCGGCTGGATTAAGGCAACTTGACTTGTAAAGCAGTGAATGAACGTAGAGTCTAAACTTTATAAAACAGTGTGATTAAAATTTACTCCACTGGCTCATACTACATCTTGTAGGTGGAAACTGGTTTTATTAGATGGAAGAGTGCTGTAAGCAACCTAAAGTGTGTGGGACTGATGGTTGTCTTTAGATGAGTGTATGAAGACCTCTACCTTGTAAATGTCCCTGCCAGTACTGTTAAGGCATTCACTCATAAAGATGTGGTGCATAGACAAACACACACACTTGGAGCAGGGGATGTTTCTTGAATAGTATAAGGAAATTCTGCAGATGTCATTATGAGCATGTTCATGCTGGCTCTGATTCTTGGCAGACTTAACCTGTCCTTGCTGGTGAACTGGAAAAAACAAAAAGGGGCCTTTGTATCACTTACCTGCTTGCAACTTGCTGACCACGGAAAAGGAGGCACTAGCAGAAAAAAAAGCCAAAATGCCCCAAGATTCTTCTCTCATGCTTTTACAAGTGCAATTTCTGCCTTGGAGCCTCTTTGTGAAAGACCTGAGTCCATTTCGTTTAAGGTCAGCCGTCCGTTGAGCACACACCGGCTTTGTCCAGAAAATGTGCTAGAAAATTGTGTCTGGGTCAGTAGCAAGTCACAGTCATCAGTGAAATACTTTTTCTTTTGCATAATAGGACAGCTGATTTTTTTTTTATTGTGTGACATTTTATGCAGTTTTAAAAAGTAGACTGAACCAAAGGAGAACCTTTCATAGTGGTCTGATTTGGTGCACTGACAAGCACAAGTGCAAAATTATGGACACCATGCAGAGTTTATAAGAGGCAGTCCCTAGCTATCATTGCAAATGGAAGAGCAGAAACAACTCCTATGCCTAGAGGGAGAGGGAATGAAATTTTAAAATCATGGGATGAGCATTGAGCCTACTTTGCTGCACATCCATTCAACCCTGGTCTATGCCTCTTCTATAGAAGAGTTACTAACTCTTAGTTTTGCTCAAGTTCTGTTCATATGATTTGTAAATGCACCTTTGCTTTTGAATAATAAATGACACACGGCTTCTTGGCATCTCAAGGCTTGCCTTTTTGTCTTGTACCCTTGGGCACCTGGCAGATGACAAATGATAGATTTAGATAAACAGCAAAAGCTACACAGTGCCTTGCATGTGTGTTTATCCTAACTTTGTAACACAGTTCAACTGTTATTTAACTGTCTTTATTTAAAGGATACCAGCTGGGAATGACATTCACATGCAGTAGAACAGCTGATGTTCTTGCTCTATTTACTTGTTGGGCATAGTTACTAACAAGTTTGTATTTTCCTAAGCATGATTTGGTCTACTGAATTAAAGCAGAGTATTTGGAAACCAAATGGTAAACCAGAATTTATTTGACAAATACTTGACAAATTCTTTTAGTCCAGTTCTGTCGCGGGTTTGGGCTGATTAAATACCCAGCACCAACAAACTATTTACTTATATGCCTCTGCCATGATAAACAGAGAAGGGGAACCAAAAATCCAGCCTTTGTGGGGGGCAAGAATAAGGATTATTGAGGAAAAAACGGAAGAGCTTTAAGGCAAAACAGGCTCAAACTTGGTAATCTAAAGAGAATTTATTACTAACAGAAATAACAGTGAAAGAATAGAATTATGGG
>VZTA01001636.1:0-33025 GCA_013398855.1 Mohoua ochrocephala | reverse complement strand
AGGCATTTTTGTTAAAAATACTGTCTTGGGGAAAACCCTTCAACAAGCTCTAGAGAATATATAAGAGTTACAGCTACACTTACAAGTTAAAATAAATACTGGAAGTGCAAACAAAAGCAAAAAGTACAACAACAGCAAAGTAGTCTGTGAAATTACTTGGCTTTCTTAAATGTTGCAAGACTGAGACAGTGGGGAGGTGACGCTGGAAAACACTTTTGAAGAAAGCTAGCTATTCTTTCCCAAATGCAGTTCCTGCTGTCATAAGTGAAGAGCGATTTGTGAAAACATGAACCAGCACTTGTCGCTACAGGGCCAAAGAATAGCATCAACAGTTGCAAAACAGATGTCAGCCTACAGATGCTGTCAAGAACCACACAGGCTACGCCAAGCTATCAGAAGTCACACACATTTCACGCTGCAGTCAGCGAGCGCTGAAGAGTGGCACAGCAGACACCAGCTGCATCGCAACGGGAAGGGTTTCAAACCAGTTACCCTTCTCTCAGCCTTCTGTGGCAGGCAGGGGTTTCCCAGGTACATTCTGTTTTTAACAGCTTAACTGTGGAATAGAGAACAGAGAACAGACGAGACCCACCACTTGCCTTAGTCTGGTATTTCTGAAAGATGTCAGACCTTTGACAAAGTTCTTTATCCTCTCCCACTACAGATGAGCTCTGGAGTTCTGAGTCTATAAAAAAGATTATCTTCTAAGCAAATAGCAACACAACAGTTTCGTCAAGCAGACTTATTTACTGGTAGAAATTACAAGGTTCTCTTCCTCACAGAAGAAAAAGAGTTTCTCACAGCAAACATTTCGGTGAGGAAAACCAGTCATAACTCTTTCCAGTTGCCATTGGCTATTGGCATTAACTGCCCCACTTGCATTTGTTCAAGAAGTTTTTTCCAAGACCTGGATTTTAAAAAGTCAAACTCTTTTGGACTTTCCTTCTGAATTCCGTCATCTCCGTTTTCTTGCACTCTTATCTCACTTCCCCAGTCTGGCAACTTCCCTCCTCAGAGCTTAGTAACACCACTGCTTCTACAGTAACTGTCATATGTGTTTACACTACGTGCAGGAACTCAAGAAGGCTGAAGAGCTAGAATTTTCCTGAGAACCAGGAGCAGAAGATTATGTAGCAGGGGGAAAGGGCAGTGACACCGCTAAGTCTCCTCCAGGCAAGTAGGAGGTAAACAGAAAGAGGAAGAGCCATTATAAAGACAAGAAGTGTCAAACCAGTGTTTAAAAACATTCTTTCACCTTCATGGTTTATTTTGTGGCTTTTCTCTTTTAGCACAGATTGCATTTAGTAACATTAAAAAAAAAAAAAAAAAAGACAAAAGAAAAAAAAGAGAGGGGAATGAATGAAAGATCCTGATTCCTGCCCAAGAATCAGAACAACTTAAGAAAAAAACCTGTTACTCAAACCTCAAGGACAGTCTAAGGAAATTGGCAGTCACTTAAGTGAGAAATAATTCCATGGAACAGTGTCACTAGGTCTCTTCATGCTATCATTGCAGGTGAAACGGTGCCTCCAGCTTCAACTCCAGAACATCATGACTGAAACTACTGCTCTTTGCTGAACTTGTAAATATCTACCTTTAGAGATTAAAAGCACATTTTTACACTCTGCCATACACAGTAAAGTATCATGGAGAATATAATCATAGCCCCAACCAGCTCTTCTGCCTACAAAAAGGGAAAACAAAAAAAGATCCACTATGTTCTCCACAATGTTATGTTTGTAAGATGTCACCCCTGCTGCTCCCAATTTCATAGGCTATTTGGCTTCTTTCCTCTCCCGGTTTTCATCACCTGACAAAAGCAAAGGGTAAAGTGGTCTTGGACAAGAAAATTGCAACGATAGGCTGTGTGATAAAAGATGCATGACCTTGATTCCTGTAACTTTTTTTTTCTGGGAAAACGAGTCTAGTAAATCTGAGACAGAGACATCAAAAATGTGAAAACATCTGGATGAAGGAACCACTCCTACGCCAGCTACACTATCTGAACAGAATCTGGAAACATGTGCTTCAACAAATTAGCTCTTTGCAGAAACAACTGTCAGCATGTAAACAGGATAACAGTTAAGTCAGAGTGAATCAGCAAACTCTTCCGAACAGCCAAGAGCAATAGATGTCAGTGTCTCCTCTGGACTCTCCAGAAATACTTTCTTCAGCCCATCCTGCTTTTCCAGCTTCAGCTTAGAAATTGTATATCAAAAGGTCAGATCTAATGTAAATTTCACTGTACAAACTCCCTCCTCAAAGTGTGGGGGATTCTAGGGGATTTTGGTGTCGCTCTCCGCCTTCTTCCTTGTCTTTGGAAAAGTGCCCAAAGTCTTGTAAAGGAAACCAAGCTAGTTCTTTTCAATGACACATCAGTTACGGGAACCCGGGACACTAATATTATTTACAAGTGCTAACCTTTGGTTGTAGAAATTATAATTCTATACAATTCAATCTCTATAAAATGCCTTACATTTTTATTTAAGTTTTCTTTAGTACTTACAGAAGCAGCTAAAACCCAGCTGAGAATAGAGCCCGAAGTTCTCAGCCAGCTAATACAAAAAAACCCTTGCCTTAAAAGACACCCACCCTCCCAAAAAAAACAAGCAAACAAACAAAAAAATCCCCCAGAAGATCCCCCCAAAAATCCAACCAAAGGAAAAGCCAACACAAACCCACAACACTTCTCCTCCCTGCTCTCCAACTTAGATCCTACACAGTGTCACCAAGGCTATGACTAGGTTCTTTTATAATTCCTTAGAGAATCAGGGCCTGGTCACATATAACTGGACAACAAAACACAAAGAAGACCGTCTGAGACATACAAGCAACAATCTGAGATATACAAGCAACTGCCACAGAAATATTTCAAATCAAATTATTTCTGTAGAACTTTTAATTAAATAGTAAAGTCAAGACTATATACATGCATTCACAAGCCCATCCAATAATGATTCAGAGTTCAAATACTGTATCAATATCAATATATAAATCAATTTTATGTCAATATATAAATATTGTAATTATACAGAGAGCTATTATAACATATAAATATTGCAGCTTCTTGTTACTTTTTGACAGAAGAGCTGAAGTATTTTTACGAAAGGAATACATTCTTTTTTTAAACCCTATGTTCATGCTTAGTATTGCTGAATAATTTATGGCAGCAGTGTTGATGCTTTATCTTTACAATTCAGGAAAATGTACTTGCTTGATAGTTTACATAATGTTTCCTTAAACATCAATGGCCTGCGAGTTCTCTACTTGTTCCCTATCTGAAACACCAGACAGCTTTTGCAAAGATACTGCATTACGTGCTTTGCCAAGATCATGTTATCTCTATAAACACAGATTGTCAAAAAAAAATGCAGGCCAGAAAACCCAGGGCTCTGAAAGTAAACAAAGGTTTTTCATAAAATATACCACTAGCAGAGATTCTGCAAAAGTCTAATAGAAGTGACAAGGAGAAAGAAACATTTAGTTAAGAAGAACATATCTTCACAACGTAACATTTCAAATAGTCTGTGTTCTCTTGAACATTTTTAAAAAACAAGAGACTGGTGCTTCCCCGAACACTGCAGGAGAGTCAAATTATCATTATGTGTATCCAGAGCTCACAGAACTCTGTTTTGAGTATGATTAAGCATTCAATTGTGCACTTCACTTTTAAAGAGAAAGAAAATATTCCAAACAAAGATGAACTTAGAACTGCCTACATTCACACTGCCTTTCCCCCAAGCTCTGAAACAACGACGACACAGACTTTTCTTCATGATTTTTGATATTATATCCTGAAACACCATAAGAAAATTGCAGAAGGCAAGAGCATGAAATTTGTGCCCCAACAGACTAAAAAGATCAAGCAGACTACCTGACAGATTCAAAAAATAAAAAACACAGTGGAAAAGCAATGAACTGTTTAAATGGGATATACAATAGCTTTAGAATAAACACCTATTTAAAAAAACATTTTTTCTCTCAGAAACAAGAGTGTCAAACTACTGAAACTAACAGTCAAGAAAGAAGTAGATTCTATATTTCCTGATTTTAAAAGAAGAGTAGATGCACTGTTACAAAATAGGTTTTAGATAATCCTATGTTACTGAGCTTGATGAAGGGAGGAAGAAAGTCAAAATGTAACTGACTGGTCTGATATATACAAGATCAGATAAGAAGATACGGTGATCTTTTCTGGATTTTAAAATGTGCTGTTACAGATTGCGCTGTTATCAGTTCCTTTATGACAAGGCATTATAAAATAAAGATTAAACATTTATAGCACAACAGTATTTAACAACTGATAAGTTGTTTATAAAATGTTACATTACAAAATTCCCACTGAACAATTATTTAACTCCTCCTAAAAGTCTTTCTGATGACAGGAAACTAGAAAATAACCCTGAAAACACTGAGGTCTCTCAGTACCTAAGTCAACTCCAACGTAAGTTTTGCTTCTGAGCCCTGAAGTCTAGGGCTTTCACCCACATTTCAATGTCTTCAGCACTGTGGGAACTCACCCAAAAGTTCTGCAGATGTATGCACTCCGTAATGTGAATCAAGTCACCTCCCTGCAAGTCCCCACTCCAACTCAGCAATCATACTGTTCCAACCTTGCCTAAAAGAGTTATTTTCCCACCCACTTGTGGATAGGAAATTTGAATCTACCTAAGGCGATCTGTTCAAAATCTAACATACTCCCTTCTCTGAATTACAGAACAAGGACTTTTTCCTAGATCGATCTCAGACTAACAAGCCGCCTCAGTTTTCTACAGAATTTTTCAGCATATTCTGCATACTTATTTGCAGCTTCACCTCAGCTCTGACGAAACAAGAATTTCACACCTCTCGCAGGGTTTGGGACAAGCTGCTGCACAGAAGCATGGACCCTAAGAACCACTTCCCAAGGCAAAACAGAATGCGACTAATGTAAAGTTGACAAAAGCTAGCTGTGACCGTGATGCAATGAAAAACCCAGCTAGGCCCCCAAAAAATGCCTATAAAAGATACTGCAGACTCTTTGACACTTTTTATTTCATTGAATGCAAACAATTAGAGAGGCTGGAGCCAAGTCTAGAATACAAGTGCAATACAGTTTATTATAACCAGGTTTCTTCGTAACTTGCAAAGTATTCTGAGTAAGACTTGTCTCCATCTGAACTAGTTGCTCTAAGAGCTAGGGTTTTGTACATACATTTTCAGGTACAAGAAAAATTGCTGAGGCCCACTGAAATGAACTGCAAGTTTAAAATCAACCATGGTCTCTTCTCCTCTCTTTATGCATGCTTTGAGCTCCTAAAGATATTCCTAAACAACGTACAAATCACTATAAATACTACTAGACCTTGGACTTGCTAAATTTATATTCCAATTAGCAAACAAAAGCCAATTAAAAATCCTAGGCAGGAATTAATAATGTCTGAATGGACCACTTCTGACCAGGCATTGCAGCATCTCTAAATGGACACCCCTCTCCCCTCTATGACCCTTCAGAGTTTGCCACATCTACCAGTAAGCAGTCTTTTAGGTACTTTTTCTTTCCTTAATTGGTACTTAGTAAGGACTCTGATCACTAGTAGATGCAAGAAATAGTCCACCTACACATAGACCCAAACTACATATCACAATATTTGTCTACCAATCCACCAAATAATAAGTGAATTAAGTTTCATTTCATTAAAGTAAATACAGTCACAGGGCAACTACATCCCTTTGACTGGCACACAGACAAAAAGAAAAGGTAAAAAAACCCCAGCCAAATGACAGGAGAAGTCAGACCAAGGCCTTAATTGTTTAGATCCCTGATTGCACTCTTTAGTATCAAATCTGGTTAAAAATAAACCCCCACAACGTGGCTTTGCTAGAAAAGAGAGCACGCTTCTGTCCATGACAAACTTAGCCCCAGTGTCACAGGGCCCTTCCCCTATACGAGACAACCTTTACGTATTTGCACAAGTCTGTAACAATGCATAGTAACCTTAATATTTTCGGTTTCCACTGCAGTTCAGTACTAGGATATTTACATAAAACACTGTCACTTTTCTTACTTTCCAGATGTAATACAAGGATCTGAATCAATTCCCTAGGTTCACCACTGGTGAACCACTGGTAGACCAGATAGAAACAAAATTCCTTGTTTCACAAAATATTTAAGAGAAAAAATTTCATTGCAAAGGAATATTTATCTCATCATTCTTTTCAAATAAAGTAAATAGTTGAAAAATCTCCAAATTACTTAAACACTGCCAAAAAAAATCCATTTTAAATTTCAACCCTTATCGTAACTTTCCCCATACAGTTTCTCACGTTTCATTTTTCAGTTTTAGTATATAGAGAAAACCTCAGGGAGAGCAAAGAGAAAGAAACTCTCCTGAACACACAGAGTTCACCACAAAGGGCATGAATAAGGAAGAAACCAAATCATACCAAGGGAAAAAAAAGCACTGAGGGAAAGACATAGATGTAATGTATCAATATATTTAACACCTCACAAAGTACACACAACAGAGTGATTCTGCAATGTTTATTACTTCCATTCTCAATTACTCTTTAGAGTTCAGAAAAGATATAATAAGGTAACACATGTGACACTACTGTGAACAACTCTATCAAAAGCTGTAGGTGTATTGTTCAGTACCTCATAGGTGACCAAGATATTCTTCATGCCTACAAGAGGAACAAGATTCTTAGTGACTCTGTGGTACTGCTCCACTCTAAATGCCATTACTACTCTGCATTATTTTGAGCAGTAAATAAAACAAACTCACAAAAACGCGCTCGTTATTCTTCCATTTGCACTCAGGAATGATAGGTTTGCATTTATCAGATGCTTCCCCTTTCCACTCCCCTGCAAAACTGTTCAGAGACAAAGATCCCCATTTAACACTTGGCTTCACTAACTACAGGCATAAGCAGCACATGTCACTACAATCACACCTCAGGATGGCGTGTAGGGTGGGACAGATCCTGCCAGTCACTTCAGACAGGCAGTCCGAATCGCAAGAAGGGTCTGGCGGGTTGACCTGGAGGCCAGGTGCCCACCAAGCCACTCTACCACTCCCCTTCTCAGCTGGACAGGCAAGAGACAATAAGATGGAAAACAGCTCCTAGGTTGAGACAAGGCAGTTTACTAAAGCAAAAGCAAAAGTTTGTGCACACATAAACAAAGACAAAAAAACCCAAAGAACTCCTTACTCTCTACTTCCCATCAGCAAGCGATGTTCAGCCACTTCCCAGGGAGCAGGGCTGCAGCACATGTTGCAGTTCTCTGGAAGGCAAACACCGTACATAGCCAATGCTCTCCCTTCCTCCTCCTCTACATAGCTTTTATATCTGAGCTGACATCATATGGTATGGAATATCCCTTTGGCCAGTTTGGGTCAGCTGTCCTGGTTATGTCCTCTGCCAAGATTCTGCCCGCTCCCAGGCTGCTGGTGGGAGGGTGGAACGACGGAGAGACAGCGCTCGTGCTGTGCTGAGCTGCTCAGCAGCAGCCAAAACACTGGTGTGCCACCAACACCTTTGTAGGTACCAATGCAAAGCACAGCACTGTGAGGGCTGCTGTGGGAAAATGAACTCTATCTCAGCCAGACTCAACACAAAGAGGTGCAGCAGTTTCTTTTTGAGAAAAGGGGTTATGGCAGTTAAATGACTCTCGTAATTGACAAAGGGTGTTAGAAATGCTCTAAAATCAAAATAATGCAAGAAGTGGTTCTTGAGCTTCTTTTTGCCAGACACAGGCTTTTGGGGACAGCAAGACAGTGTAATGGAAGGATGTCTCCTCTGACGAAGGATTCTATCTCATCTAATATGGAAACTTCCTAAAACCAAATTATCCCCCTCTCAGACTATGTACTGTTAAGCAACGTAAGCACAGCAGCTGAGTCACACTGAAGATCTGAGATAATTTTATGTGTTTACACAGTCTCCACCAGAAAGAAGAAAAAGCGTGGGCAACAGGAAAAACAAGCAAATCCTTGAGGGGAAAAAAAAGAGAGTGTATTGAGAGAGAAAGGACAGTATGACATGTATTAGAAACTGACACAGCAGAACATCGGATCTTCCAGAAAAATCTGAGTACCTCTCACTCTAAAACCTGGATGTTGCTTGAAAAGTCTTCAAGTTTAGAATGCTTTACTAAGTCAAAAGCACAGATTAGTTTGCCAAGTCTGAGCCCAAATTTCTCTCAAAGGCAGCTGCTTTCCCTCTTTCCCCATCCCCACTCCTCCTCTCAACTAAGCTTTTCTAATAAAGAGAAATTCTCCTCTCCTCTCTCATCCACAATTGGGTACAAAACCAGGTTCAAATTTTAGCTGAAATAACCTCAATGATTTAGCAGTTATTCTGCCTTGTTTAAAACTAATTTAAAAGTAATTTAACTTGTTTAAAACTAATTAAAAGTTCATGGATTCAAAGGCAGGCATAAACTTAATACACACAAGGTGAAATCAATGATTGTGCATAAGCAAATGGAAAAAACTAGCAGGTTGGAGCCTGCTATATCTTGTTGGGCACAGGAAAACAGTAACTACTGAACATGACCAGAAGTCTGGACACCATTTGATTCCTAGAAAAATCAAAAAAGAGGAAGGAAATGAAGGCATCCTGCCAAAATTAAGTTCTTTCAGAGCATTACGTTTTAAACTTTGGAAGCATAACTCAACACAAATGAAAACTTGGGAAGAAGTTTCTACTGCTCCTGAGAAGAAAGTATCTCTCATGGATTATTTGCTGGGAGGCAGTGACAGGCACCAGAGCGGGGGATACTCCATGACAGGAGGATGAAGTAAAAGCATGAGTCTCAGTTCAGGTGAAAGATGAAGACAGCACACTGAGTTATATATGGGACAGAAATCAAGAAAACCAGGAAAAGCGTAGGTATTTCTCCCACTTTATCTCCTCCATCTCTACATCGTTGTCTTGTACAAAAGAGTATTTAGGGCTCTTCCATTCCCCTCCTATCCCTGGCAAATACGGTCTCTCCTCATCATGTCCGACTAAACCAATGCTACGTCACTCCCCACCAAGGACACTCCTTTTCCAGTTCCCTTGGGTTCTGTTGAGTCTGCCCAGCATTCCCACACTAACGCATCAGATACTGCAGAGCACACGGTAAAGAACACTTCCCATACTAAGGTTAACAAATTCATTGACTTCTCATTCCCATGGTGTCCAAATAACAGCCACAGGTAAGCAGAAATAAGAAGCAGGAATAGCTGATGTTAAAAATATACCACAGGTGGTTAGTGCATTCCATTCCCCTCCCCGCCCCCAGTCTCTNTCTCCCCCTCCCCATCCACAGGGAAGGAGAATTGATTCTTTTAAGCCTTATCAAATATTTCTTTGGTCACTCTCCAAGCAGCATTTCCTCATTCCCTTAGTGGGCTGGAAAAAGTTGATGGAGGAGGAGAGCACAGTGCAACCCTCAGGGGTTGGTGATTAGGAACTCTAAGCTGAGGATTTTAGTCATTATTTCCTCTTTAAACATGGGGAGGAAATCTCAGAGGTAACTCATGCCTTTGAGCACTACAAGTGCAGCTAAATGCCTTTAAGCATTAAAATTGCAAGTGCCACCCTCCTATTGCTGAGGGCCTTTCCAGGGCTATTTTCAGGCCTTTTTTTTATGAAGGGAGAACAAATGAAACTACAAAAATCATATTTTAAACTGACAGAAAATTAGAGTAAGCAGGAGAAAATACCTCAATGGGAAAAAACCCAAAGACCATTGGAGTTGATCTGGGGAAGAAAACAAAAAGGAGAAGGTTCAAGGAGTCTTTCAACAGAGCCCTTGAGCAAGACCAAGTTAACACAGACGTCCAAATCACTGTTTTAATCTTCCCATTGTGGAGTGAGAAAAAATACCAGCAAAAGTGACTGCTATTCCTTCATGAACTTGAGCCACCATGGCACAAGAGGCCAATGATAATGTGCTCTGTACCAGCAGGACCAGGGCACTGATTGCCCCCTGCACTTGGCACTGGGGAAGCCACACCTCAAATCCCGTGGTCAGTATTGGCCCCCTTATGACAAGAAGGACATTGTGGTGCTGGAGCATGTCCAGAGAAGGGCAATGGAGCTGGGGAAGGGTCTGGAGCACAGGTCCTGTGAGGAGCAGCTGAGGGAGCTGGGGTTGTTTAGCCTGGAGAAAAGGAGGCTCAGGGATGACCTTATCAGTCTCTATAGCTGCTATCTGAAAGGAGGTTGTGGCGAGGTGGGGTTCAGTTCCTTCTCCCAGGTAACAAGTGACAGGACAAGGGGAAATGCCTCAGGTTGTGCCAAGAGAGGTTCAGGTTGGATATAATGAAAAATATTCTTCACTGAAAGAGTGGTTAAGCATTGGAACAGGTTGCCCAGGGAGTGGTGGAGTCACCATCCCTGGAAGAGCTCGAAAAAGGAGTAGACATAGCACTTTGTGATATGCTTTTAGTGGGTATGGTGGTGTTCAGTCAAAGGCTGGATTTTATCTTGGAGGTCTTTTCCAACCTTTATGATTCTGTGTCTCTACAGCGTGATTAGCATATTCCTAATGACAGAATAAAGATTGTTTAGTGTCAACTACTGACAAATGTTACCTGTTGCAGAGCCAACTAGCCTTACTGAAAGAAACCAGAACAGTAAATACTTGTTACAACATAAATACTTGTAACAACACAATCCTCCACAAGAACAAAGCAGCTCTAATCCTTGTGGTTCCAGCTGGGTACCCTCTGATCTGCTACTTTAAAACAGAATAGAGAGAGAACAAAGTAGCTATGTTATTTCCGTATCACCTGCAGCATACAATGAACCCAATAAATAATTATAAGCATCTGGCTTTCTCACAAGTACATACAAAAGAGAATTAAAGAAATAGTTCTGCACAGTCCACCAGCTCACAGGTGTGGATTTCACACCTGTTCAAATTTTTCTTGGGCAGTCTGTGCAAATGCCTTGCTCAGATAAATCAGTTTTGCTTCTTCCTGGAAGGAAACTACTTAGTGTTCCACAGAGCTTTTAAAACACCCAGTCTAACAGGGGGGTGAAGAGGCTTCAGCAAGTTGTGCCAACTATTATAACATTGCTTTATAAAACACGTCCATGCCAGCCAATTCCTTCTCCAGTCAAACACATAAAATCACTACTACGAGTTTCAAAGCCCTAATGAAGCACTGGTGGTCTTGAAGGACAATCAGCTCCCAACAGCTTCCGAAGCAGCTTGTCATTTCCTTATTCATCCCAATATACTTTGCTTTTGTAATATGAGTCTGAAGGCTGTGCAGCCATACAGAAGTTGAAGAGGTCAAAGCACAGATTGCAGAGAAACAAACCTAGATGTTGAGAAGCACTAAAAGCAAGGACAACACAATTAGCTGATTCTCACCTGTCGATGCTAAGTTAATATTGGTTTCTACAGCGTGATTTCTCAGTCATCCTGTTCATTTAAGTTTGAAAAGGGCTGTATCACATTGAACACACAACGAACCCTCCCACAATGGGCATGTGGGATGTTAGTGCATGTTTTATCTATTTGGCTATCAAAGTTAATTCAACACACTTGCAGTACATCTCCTTCCCTCAGCTGCTTTACATACAATTATCATAGCATATATGATGGATTTATGGGAAATTAGAGATAGGTACTGGCCTTTAAAATAGTTCTCCTTCTTTCAGTTTTTCAAAAGAATTCAAATTAAAGACAACTGCTTTTCTACTTCAAGTACTTGCCGATATTGCAAAAGTTTTCTTCACTAATAGTACATAGTTCTACAATCAGTGAAGTATTTGCTTTGTGATCAGTATCACAGCAAGAAACAGCTTATCACAAATGATTTTGTCATTACTAAGTTTCCCTAGACTACCAACGTGATGAGCTTGAAAAATTTAATTTCCCTTTAGTACCGGTATGTGACATGAATTTCTTATCGACTACTGCCCAGATTCAACTGTCTACTGAACAGGAAAAGAAACTGACAGGGTGAATGAAGCCTACTAAGTTCCTACTTACTACTACTTGACACTTCCTTGGATTTTGCTTGCAGTGGTGGCTTGAAGGCCAGTGCCCACTGAAGACATACCACACAATACAACAGCTTTCAACAAAACTTCTATAGATTGATATTCCCTACTAGCATAGACAGTATGAGAAAAATTAATTTGTGTTTACGGTCATATTATTTTCAAGTATGTGAACTTAGCAACAAAGCTAATAAACACGGGCCATATTTTTTGGACAGACACATCATCCAAAAGGTATCTTGTTGCATGCATTTTACACTACAGCCTTTGCCTAACTGCATTCCTTTGATCCTTTTTTTTTTGTTGAAGAGTCAGAACTGGGATCTTTCTTGATTCAAAAGCTGAATTCCTAACTACTTGCTTTCTTCACCATTCTCCAGTCTTTCATGTCTCCCGACCCCAGTATTCTGAGATGCTACTGTTACTTCTACAATGAAGGAGTACCAGTAAGTATTTCTGGAACACCTACATTCCACTGTAACTACTGAACAATGAAAAAAAAAGCTTAATTCTTCACACTCACTAGTCTACCACTTCTGTTTCTTTCAGCTATATGGAGCATTCCTTCCTTCTTTTCCTCAAACTGCTATCTAACAAATTGTGACACCTATAAATCCAGCCTCAGTTTTGAAATATCACTAGAGAATTTAGCAACAGCAATTAAGGTTCTTTTACTTATTTACAAAAATACATTTACAGCCATTTTGGAGTGGCTTTGACTTAATGTACACAAAGCTAACTAGACGTCTTTAGTCATCTTTTCCTTTTCTAAGCATTTCTGTGGTNCAGTACTCTCCCAAACCAGACACTGCTCACTTCATCTTCCCTTCCCACTCTGGCAGGATGGTGTGGAGAACTGGAGGCACAAAAGGTGACAACCACAGGTTGAGATAAGGACCAGTTACTGGAAACAGCAATGAGATAAGAAGATGAACAGCAATGGCAACAGAAGTTCTACCTGGATACAAGGATGAATTTCTTTACTGCGCAGGTGACTGTGCACAGGAACAGATTGTCCAGAAAGGCTGTGGAGTCTTCCTTGTTGGAGATATCCAAGAACTGTCTGGACACAATCCTGTGCCCTGTGCTCCACGATGGCCCTGCTTGAGCAGAGTGGTTGGACCAGATGACCCACAGTGGACCCTTCCAACCTTAAACATTCTTTGAGTCTGTGTCTTTTCTCAGCTACTATCAATGTTTAGCACATCGTATGACTTCAGACTAATTTTCAACTGCCCATGGAACAATTCTGTTACTTGCATTTATTCTCTACCTAAACTACAAAAGGTAATTTGATTTTGAGAGTTAAATCTCCCTCAGTACATGTTTTCCAGGCCATTTGTTGGTTCACTTGCCTCGAAACAGGCATACAGGATGAGACCAAAGGCACATCTAGGTCTTCTAAAGGCAGCCAAGAATAGGAGCTTAGGAGCAGAACAAGCCCACAACAGTACTTTCCCAGGGTACTTTCACAGTGATCCTAGATTCGCAAACATTTTAAGCCAAGATGAATTTAAAAAATCATTTTTGTGGTCTTTACAAGCAACACCTGAAAACAACCACCTTCCTCTCTACAACTACCTGAAAGGAGGCCGTAGTGAGGTGGGGTTTGGTATCTTCTTCCAGGTAACAAGTGACAGGACAAGAAGAAATGGCCTTAAATCGTGCATGGGGAGATTTAGATTGGAGAATGGGAAAAATTTCTTCACTGAAAGGGTAGTCAGGCATTGGAACACATTGCCCAAGGAGGTGGTGGAATCACCATCCCTGAAAGTGTTCAAAAAGCATATGGATGTGGCACGAAGGGATAGCATTTAATGGTGAACACAGTGCTACTACGTTAATAGATGGACTCCATCTCAGGTCTTTTCCAGTCTTAACGATTCTATGAGTCTATGAAAAATTATACGAGTGCTTGTCCCTTCAGACATGAAAATCATCAGACCAGAAGATATTAAGGTCCTAGAATTAAGTTTAAAATTCTGATTTTTTTTTTTCTCCCAAACAATTAACCTTAGGAACACACATCATTCCTCATCTCCATGTATTTCCTTTGTCTTTTCTTGTCACTTTCTACAGTTTTCTTCTTTCTCCCATCCTACTGACTAGCACTCTTCTTCTGTGATCCAAAAGGGGACAGGAATCAGAGTACCTTACCAACTTAAAAGACAAAGAATCATGATCAGCCTCTCATGAAGTTAACTTCCAAGGAATTAAATCAAACTCAAAGCAGCACATCTGATAGGTATTTTCAGGCAAGAAGAAAATACACACATGAGCAGTCGTTGCATGACCTAAGACAAGTCATTATAAAATAACAACTCCCTACTAAAATAACTGGGTGAACAGGGTAAGAAAGGAAAAGAAAGCAAGCAGGCCATTTCACTCTCAGGAAAGACACAGAATACTGCAGCAAACTCAGGCAGGACTGCAAATCCACTTGGCAAGGACAATGACTCACACTGGAACACAACATGGGGTGAGGCAGAACTACCTAAGTTAGTTATCTACAGATCTTTAAAGGAAAGATCTTCTTTGAGGAAGAGGAAGGCAACTGACCTTCTCCAGTGAAGCCTCCTGACCCTTAAGTAGGAAAAGACGGGCGTACACTAAAGGAAAAATCCTGGCAGTGCTTTTATTGAGGCACAACTGATTATATAGGCTGACCAGCAGAGAGAGCTGCATGAACTGGAAAGCCTGCATCTCAAATGGGGCACCAGTCAACACAGACCTTCTGGAACAGCAGTAGGGGCAGCATTTAATTAACAGCGTAAGATATAAGGCATGCACATGTGGTACACACACAAACTGACAGACCACACGAGAACTGAACCCATACAAACACATTAGTTCAATTCTCATACAAAAGTGGTAGGCCTCCTGGCAACACATGAGAAGAATGCAGTTAGGAAGAGTTCTGAAACAGTTCTTATATGAAAGTGGCACTCTTAAAAACATCAACACAATTTACAGTACTGAAATACATGAGCTGTTGGCAAAGCTGTGGAAGCAGGAGAGGCAAGTGTTAACATCACTGCAAATTCAAACGAAGTCTTTTGAATGAGTGAGGGATCATCATGCAATTTATGAAGTCCAAAGAAATCTCACTTCAGTTCTCAACTGTCTGATTAACTCTTCTACATGCTAGCTTTTGGCACATAAATAGACACATTTAAACATTTAAACCCTATTAAAAGCCAGAGAAACTTTGAAAGGGACCTATTCTATAAACATGCCAAAGAAATGAAATACAGTCAACTAAGGGTATTTACTTGAAAATTTACCTATAAGAGAGCTATGTTCCGAGATGAACAAGCAGCTCAACTAATTTTGAATGCCTACAACCAGCCACACTGCTATTCTATCATCGCCAAAAACTATGATTACTGTATTTAACTACCTCTAGTACCAAATTTACTAAGGAAAAAAGTCTTAAATATAAAGGTTAATGCAGTCTAATTTTTGCGTACAGTGGTTTCACATTAGGTTAAACCTGTGAAATTCTGGAAAGCGAAAGTCTTACTCTCCCCTTTCACCTGGTATTCCTAATTGCTCCCTACTTGCTCAGCACTTGTCTTTGTTCAGTGACAACATCCAGTAAACTAGTTTCAGTTAGTACAATTTAAAAACTTTCAGCAAATCAGTTTTCTGTATTTTTTTCACTCCAAAAACTCAGGACTGCTACCACAGATGCAGAGAAATGTATGGGAACATGCCCCACCCTGTCATACAAGGACTTGAAAACGTATCTACTTGAAAATGTATCCTTAATGAATGCACCACAGAAAATCGAAGTTTCTCTAAATCTGCAGAAAAACCAGAGTTAAGAAAAAGATGGTTTGTGGCTGGAAACTTGTATTTTCTTAGAAAGATACTCAAGGAAAATCTAAAAATAAAAGGTTTCATACAGAAAAAAAGGCCATGAACATACTTTCTACATAGTGAGGCATTTAATTTAACCACAAATATCCATGCAGGTTCTGCAGACATTTGCAGGGATTTAGACTTAATATCCCATCGCATTCCACTTTGAGAAACAAGAAAAAACCCACACTTTGAAAAGGTTGTTATACACACTAATTAGAATCTCACAGTAACAATCAAAAGGGAATCAAAGCCTAGCAAGATTATTTACCCTAGTGTTATGATTATTCATGCATAGGATCAATTCAAGGAAATATTTTCTTTGCTGTGAAACAATACACTGTTTTTATACAGTAACAAAACTGGAAGTCACAATTATTACGTGTGAAAGTAACAGAAGAGTAGCATCATCATCATCATCATCATAACAATAATAATAAATCATAGATTAATATAGTTGAAAGGGACTTATGGTGGTCATTTGGTCTATTATCCCTGCTCAAAGCAGGGTCAAATTATACCAGGCTCAATGCCTGTCTAGCAAAATTTTTACCACATTCAGAGGCGGATATTTCACAGCCTCTCTGAACAGCTTGTTCCAGTGTTTGACCGTCCTCCCACTGAAAAAAATTTCCTTAATACCTAACAAAAATTTCCCATGCCCCTTGTGTATGTTGTCTCTCATCCAAACACCATGTACCTTCAAAAAAAAGTCCAGCTGCATATCTTTTATAGCCTCTCATCAGGTAGCTGAAGACAACAAACAGATGTCTCCTTAGACTTCTCCAAATGAAAATACACAATTCCCTCAGCCCACAGTACATCCTGTACTCCAGCCATATTCATCTTTGGCGGTACTTCATTGAACTTTTTCCAGCATGCCAACATTGGAATGACCTAGTATTAAGAAGCTTTGAACTGGAATGCACAATCAGACAAAATTACTGGCCTTTCAAATAGAATTTCCTTTTAAAAGAAATACATTTTAGTGATACCAATGTTAAGTTAGACACTCAAGAAAAATGCAGGCTACACTTAGGAAATAATTGAGCGTGCCCTGAAAAGTAGTAATCACAGTAACTACTGGTATAGCGAGAGCTGAATTGAATACAAATTTTCAACATAATTGAGCAGTAAACATATCTTATAAGCACTACCTATATATATGGATCAGATTACACGTTCTTTATACATACAGACATATAACAAATATTATGCACATTCATTTTTACTTATATACTTTAATAAAGGACTTAGTCATCGTGGGTGGAGACCTTACGTACAACCTGGCTGAAATCCAAAAAAAGAAGCACGGTTCAATAGTATTGGCATTTATTTAGGATTATTCTAGGCTGAAGACTATCTAGACAACAAATTACAAAATGCTTAACAGCTGCAAAATTCAGGACTACATCAAAGAGTAAAGCTATCATTCATAAACATTTGCTGTCTCTGTTGAAGTTGTACATATTTGACACAATCACTAAACTTGCTGGAACAGCTTCTAACTTGCAAAAGTCTGCAAAGCAATTGCAAGACCTGCATATGAAAGAAGGAACAGTAACCCAAAATTCTACTCTTACATAGGAACTTTGCTACGCAACAAAAACAAACACAGAGCTGGTTCAGTTTTAAACTTTCTTTGGGCTAACATGATATCTTTTCCAAGCAGTGCAGACCAAACTTGGAAATGAGAGAACCCCTCTCCTCAAACTTGAAGGATGTTTCATAATACTCTACAATAGACTTCGCTAGATTACATGAGAGAAAGTAGTACTTTACTGCAAGTAACATCAATGACCAACAAACTCAATCTGTAAATGGGGAAAAAACCCTAACTCACAGATGCAGACTGATTCCTGGAAATAAAGAGTCTCTTTCTGGATTCTACATAAAGATGGAAAAGGATTCAAAACCTTTTTTTTTTTTTTTCTTCTTTTTTTTTTTTTGTTACCAGGATACATTGTGGGATGATTACCTCACCCAGCAAGTAAGTAATGTCAATTCAACAGAAAAAAAAAAAATTCAGAGAACTCATTTTAGCAAGGAAGAGATGTTCCTAATTGCAAAATGTTTGGAGATTAAAGGTTTTTCTCCCCTTTGCAACTACCATAAAATATGTCTCTGCAACTCAGTCCGCCAATGAATACAAGCAAGGACTATCACCTCCTTCATGCTGTCCACACTCTGTCCTCCAGCCCCTAGTCCTCTGTTATCTTTAGAAGTTTCAAGTGGAAATGGATACGGGAGTTTTCCCACACCTCTTAACACTTAACTTACATCGCAAGAGAGTTCTGGGACGTGAAAGCTTGTTAAACTTAGACCAAGAACTTCAAAGGCTTTAACAATAAACAGGACCTGCTGCACGGAAATATCGTCAAAGTAACAAATCCAGTGGGTGCTAAATGGTGGTTGCCTCCAAAACGCTGTATCTGATATTTTATATAGAACCATGACCTTTTAGTAACCTAGTTACCTCAATAATAACCCAGAAATCAACCTAAACAGAAAGATAATACACATAAAACCTGCTTAGATTTATTTACTAAGCTACTAGCTGAGTCACATATTACTCAAATGTTTATCATGTCCACATAGCTCAAAATTAAAATGGTTTAATTCAAATGAATTCAAATAAATTTTGTTGATTTCACAAGGCTTTGACTGAGAACCCAAGAAGTGAAACAGTATTTGAATCCACATAGAAAAAAAACTAGACATCAAATTAAACAAGTTGCAGCTCAGTCAGATTAGGGAGTCTAACACGCTTGATTGTTGACTTGCTGTATGCATATTAACCTACTGTAAATTTCAACTTGAATCCCAAAAGAGCAGAAACCAGGTTTCTAGTGATAATACTGAATCTTTTGCATATAGGTGCAAATACACAGGAACAGAAAAAATGTGATTCAGATGCAGATCCTCGTTAAAAGCACTTCAAAACATTTCTTTAAAAGCCACTTCAATGGCTGTAAACACACATGCAGTTATGACTATTCTTTTGTTCTTAGTACTTTAGGGACCTTATTTTATAGTGAATGCAATCAAATAACAGACTCCTTGCTTTGATGAAAGCCACCTATATGTTTTATCTCTAAACCAGTATTTTGTTGAATTACTCCAAGTACTGTAACAATACTGAGTAACTAGGTGCATGACGTTGTCAGTTTAATGCCCACTCCATCTCACCGCAGCAGAAGTACTAGAAATAAAACAGTGACAAATAAAAGCCTACTGGCATTCTTACTCTACGGTACTCAACTCCAGTTAATTCAGTTGTCCTTTAACTCAGTCAAAAGAAGATCATTGCAGCACTGAAAACCCCATCCTGTGGAGCCCTTCAAGAATACGTCTCCCAGGCCTTGGACAGAGAAGACAGTGTCAGTACTCCAAACTTTTAGCCCCTCTCTCTTCTCAGTGTTTTCTGTCCGAGGACCTCACTCCTCTTGTTTATCACCCTTGTTTGTAGGCAGTGTTGGTAAGTGTGGCAGGAAGCTTCCACATACTTTCTCATCCCTTCCTTGCCAAACCCCTTCCTATTAATGCTGTCTACCTCACTGTATTAGCAATTCTACTCTATAACCAAACCAACACAGAAACACTTCTATAGTTGTTTTACTTTTCACTCTGTTCTATGTTACTAACTCATAGATTGGATGGGATACTTCTGCCAGTTCTCTAACGTGGGGAGGTACAGCTGGACAGTCAAAGGCTTCACACATCAGCGCCGACAATCCTGGTGAATGGACCACATGTTACTGAAACAAGTGTGTTTTTCACTATGACCAAAAAAGATAAAATATCATTACATCTTATTCCTTTTACAAATGCAAAGCAGTCCCATATGCAGTTCAGCTGTCTTCCTAGAGCTATAGTTGCTCTCTAATCAGTCCCTTCTGTACTGCCTTCGCTCAGCTGCTGAGGGCCCCTTTACTGGCCCTTCATTTCATGAGCTTTTTCAATGCAGTAGCTCTACTTGGGCAAGTGGTTAAATATTTTTCCCTTTACCACACAAATGCAAATATATTGCCTGTACTGGTCCTGCAAAACCTCTAAATACTTCTCGAGTTGAGCCTTTAGTCCAGCAGTACTATAATTACGCTGGCAGCTAAATTCCCTTCCATCTTTTTTCTGGTTTTGTTCCTCCCTTCTCTTTTACACATCATAACTCTCTCCCTGCCCTGAAAAAGACAAAAGGAAAAAAAAGGAGGGGAAAAAGAAACCCACTTTTCTTCTTTCCACTTTACTCTATATCCCTGCTCTATTCTGTATTTTGTAAAAGTTCCCCACTTTAAGTTCTTTTTCCCTTTGTTTATTCTGGGCATTCTCCATTTCCTACTTCTTCCTTCCTTTCCTAGCAGCTGGACTCCTCAAAGGAATTTGTTCTGCCCCTTTGAGAGGTTTGGGGCTTTTTTCCTCTTGGTAGAAGACAAAAGAGCCAGCTCTCCCTAGTATTTCACTTCCTTATCGCTCAAGAGCATGCAAGTTGCTTTTGGAGTTGATAATCTTCAGCGTCTTCACGTGTAACGGCTGCCAAGTCAGTAATTTTAAATAATCCATTGCAAGTAGAAATTATTGATCAGGCCATTTATGTGACAACTGAACTTTACAAGACAGGATTATCTGCAAACATGCAACATTCAAAGAATGACTTCTAATGGGCAAACAAGTTAAAAATGTATATAAAACCTAAAATGTACACAGAAATATATCTAGAAAAAGATATTCTAGAAAACTCATTTTCATGTAATCACTAAGGGCAGTGTTGCCACAAAGAAAAACTGCCAATTTTTTCTTACTTCTGCACTGCAAATTACTTCAGTTCTGCCTGTGATGAAGCTTAGATTACAGATGTCATTAGTTCCAGCACTATTACTGAGCTAAAAATTACATAAGAGGTTTTTTTATCTTCTATTTTTTGAGTGAAAGAAACACATCATTGCAGATGTCAAATGATGTGTTGCTGCTATCAAGTTTAGATGTCATGCATCTGTTCCAAATAAATGGTCTAACGATCACAGTAGTCTTGACAGTAAACATGATGTTCTTAAGTCAAGCAGGATTTTCAGGTTACAAGGACAAAAATGAAAAGACAGACAAATTAACAAACTGACACTCCCACATCCAGTCTGTGTAATCCACAGCTGACCTGCCACTTCTTTCATTACTTGTACACACAATTTAACACTTTAAGTATGGCTGTAAACATATAATGAGATTTGCTAAAGCCAGACTTTGTGTGAACTAGTCCCACAGTAGCATTTTGATGATCTACTTGCTGAACACCGAGAGCACTTTTCAAATGTTGCATTAGCAATAATACATTTGAAATGTTCTATCACATTCTGAAAGCATATGCAATTCACCTAGAACTGACTCCAATACTCCATAAAACAGAGGCATGTCATAAAAATGTCATTTAAAGCACAGAATGACTAATGTTATGTATGCATACACTATTAAAGAGTCCCTCTCATAAAAACAACAGAACTGTATAACGCTTTAGAGTAAACATTGCATTTACAGCAGTGTACTTATGGGTATGTAGCTGTTTCAGTAACAAACAGTTAAATTATGTAGCAATGCACCCAGTGAACAAGTGTTGTGATCCAATGTTTTAACTATGACTTCAAAAGGGCCTCATCCATTACACAGGTAAAACAAAACTTTAAAATAAAAGTATGTAGGAACAAACAGGAAAGGAGAGATCACAAAATGTAATTGCAAAACCAATCCTGTACGTGATATGTGTCAGTAGACAGAGCCATCATAAATAAAAGGCTTATTAAGCTGCTACTGTATTCCATCACATGGCCTAAATAATGAAAGGATTACAACCTGAAATACATATTTCTTCTTATTCCCCTGTCAAGAAACTAAAAAGCTATTGGTGAAAAAGAAGTAAGGAATGTGTTACGCACATGTGCAAGATACAGCATTTTCTGGGGAAATAAACACGAGTTTAGAGAAAATTTTAGTTTAAATTCTGAAATCTTTCATGCTCACATACAGCCAAGTGTCCCTGGCCCTCAACCATGGTGAATCAAAAGTGAGCAAAACACTTGCAGACAGCATGAACAGCTGCCTCAAACACCTACAAGCATCAGTCTTTCCCTAAATCAATTGTCTGTATTGAGGTTATAAAAGAACATTCCCAAAGTCTTATCACAAAGGACCTCTCCACTCTCAACACAGCAGCCTCACTGAAAGTTGACATTACACAGTGTTTTCCAACAGTCACTACTGCTGGAATAATTAAATATGTACAGCAACAGTTAAAGTTAAAAAGACACATACAAGGACTTGCACCTCCCATCTGTATTTCCACACAGAACCACTCATCTACCCACACCTTCACAGAACATTCAGTTCACTTCTGTGACGCTTCACAGTCAAAGAAGCAAGGACACTTATAACTTCCACAATCACTAAATACTCTGAGTTGGAAAGGACCCACAGGGATCACTGAGCCCAAGTCCTAAGTGAATGGCCCGTGTGGGGATTGAACCCACAAGCTCAGCATTATCAGCATCACGCTCCCACCAACAGAACTAATTTCATGGCTTCTTGCACCTTCTTAATTACCTGTCATCTGTATTTTGTAATACATTTTGACTTCCTATCATTATCCTTGTATTCAGACTAAACATCAGCTCTCATCCAGTCTACTACCAAGCAACCCGCCAGTTTCTGTTTTCCTTCCAGACAAAATATCGATACTTCTCCTTCCTCACACTTCAAAAGAAATTCTAATCAAAACACCACACCCTTACCCATTGAGGCTAACAGGACTGAGTCTTTTCACAACCTGTTTTTCACAAGCCATTTGTTTTTTCCACTAACAAATCAAAACTAATTTCTTCTTCAAAGCCAGCAACGGTTCTCCTCCAACTGAAAACCAATTTGCCAACCCAAAGATAATTTTAATATAGCTTAACCCAGCTTGCAAATATAATCATATTTAATGTGCTGCAAAGTGCTTTTTGGTTATCTTATTTTCTTCCCATTTTCTTTCCAGAGGCACTCAAAACTTGAGGGAGTTTGCTCTAGTAAATCTGAGGACAACAGATCCAGAAAAACAAAAGTTTGTTTCAGCAATGAAAATTGAAAGACAAAATACTTGGCTATATTTGGGTCACAAAGTTTGATTCCAAGTAGGTCAGACCTTGACTACTGTCAAGTACAGAAAGCAATCTTAAAACCTACTAGATTCAGAGCAGAAGAGCTAGTGGCTTTTTTATTAATGGGACCAGAGGAAGAAATGTAAGAAAGCAACAAAGCCACAACAGGAAAGATGTGGCTGAACACGACAGAAAAGTTCTGAAAAAGAAGAGTGAAGAGACAGTAAGAAGGTAATGAACAGAGAGGCATCTGGAGGGATGATGAGACAAAGACATTTACATTCTTCCTCTCTCCTTACTTTAACTCCATTTTATTTCCATAATCCTACTGAGCTCCTGCTTCTGCCTGTAAATTCACCACATGCTTCACTACTGTGAGAAAGGAACACAGAAGTATTTTTGCTGTTGTGGTAAAAGAGGAAAATTCCTTTTCTTACAACACTAGAAATAGAACCACTTAGAGGTTATATTATGCTTATAACCTTATATATATACATATTATACATATATATATCCCAGTGTCTTTGACTAAGACTGTCTGCTTTTATTTGTAAGTTCAAAATAGTTATCTTGTGTGCGGTACAGTATCATTCATATTAGAAAGTTCACATTTTACGATTTAAATATCTTTTTTCTACCACCTGCTGTGTGAGCTTGTCAAATGAGTCTACAAGCCCATTTAACCTCGTTGCTGCATCTTGTATGTTTTTGCCAGGAAGGCTTTAAAACTTTCTTCCCTCAGTTTCCCTTTTTCCTCCTGTAAGGGTCATCGGTGACAGTGATTTCCCATCTTATTTCCCTGACAGCAAGAGGATGTGCAGCAGTTTTGTTTGCTTAGTTTCTTCCTCTAAAGGCTCAGTGAGTAACTGGAAATTATGTCTAGATGAGAAAGATGCTGTACCAAACAACAGGTAAGTATTCTAGAATCACTCTAATGTATTATAAAGAACTAACTATTAGATGAGAAATTAGATTTTCTTCTTAACCAGAAATAAGCAAAACATTGTTTCAACCAATAACCAATAATCACTATCACCATAGTGATAATTTGTGCACGTTTACTGCCTCTGAACATACTCCTCTCTAACAGGGGAAGTAATTAAGATGTTATTTTGCTTAACAATGGGATTTCTTAAAATTTCTTCTTTCCCCTTAATATTTAATAATCAAAGAAAGCAGCCTAATAATTTAGGTCATTATAATTTGAAAAGAGACAGGAACACAAAATTTAAAAAAGCAACACAAACCAAAAAGAAGTGGAAACAGAAGGCGACAGTTCTAACATTACATATCTACTTAGCTCCTAAAGTTCAAGAGCAAACCTTAGTAAGAAATGGAAGAATTTTAGGCACAAATATTATCACTAGAACAAGCTCTTATTATACAAATTTAGACATCATTAAATGATGGAAAAAAATGGCATACTGATCCATGACATATTTACGTTCCTCAAGGGAAGAAACCTGCATTCCACAATTAACATTATTAGTAAGCAATGAGATCACAGAGCAACTGTTAAGAAAGGCAAATATTAAAACTTGACTTGTGAACTTGTTCTCAGGAATCCAGCTTGATGAAAGAACCAAATTGCACTGGCACACCCCTGTAACCAGTTCTAGAAGACATTCATTCCAGCAAAACAGAATGCATTGGTCTCAACAGGTTGGAGTTTAATGACCTGACAAAAACAAAAGACCGTAACACTTCAAAAGTTCCAGTTGGTTTAACAGTCCATGAATCTTAGAGACTCAAAGAGGAAATTAAAAGCAACACAAACTCCTAAATATGAATACATGTGTTATATGCATTACATGATACATGTAATGTATAATTAAGTACTCAGCAATCTAATGGCTAGACAAATTTATTTATTCAAATTAAATATATCTTCTTTAAGTTGACTGAAATTAAAGAGAACATTTAATATAAACCACTCATGTTGCACGTTTACTTTTTAAACTGTTGTTCCGTGTGTTTAATCACTGAAGCAGCCAAATAGTTCTTTGCACTAATATTTTTAATTAAACAAGGTGCATTTTTATGTAAGAAGAGATGGAACTTAATGAGTTCAACCTAGACTTTGAATTTTAATTAATTACATTATGCCAAAAAGCACATTGGCTATCGTTTTCAACTATAGTAATTTTTAACTTACTGCTGGCATACTGCATTTCTAAGATTGAAATGTAACAAAAACATATGATGCTGTCGAAAAAAAACTACACCTGACATTATTAAATACAATACTTATAAAGAAATGTTACATAACCAAATAAATTTATTAAAACATATAATATTTTTCAAACGGTGCAGTTCATTAAAGATGAAAGCTCAGTTAATTACATGAGCTGAACAGCCTCTTTCTGGTCACAATAACCTTCGAGGATTTAAACCAATCATAGTTCATCATTGTTTGGTTATTTTTACACGTACTGGAGTAAGAATATATTCCCAGTTTGGCTGTTGGAAAATCTCTGGCCACCTACTGTCCTGGCTTTTATTTAGAAATCTGCCAATATTCAGATCTTAGTTGAATTTAAAATTTTGAGTCTAGGCATTCCACTAACAGAAAAAAAACCACTGGCAAACAGGAACAAGTTCACAGCAGAGGCCACCAACGCAGCTGGAGGCTGTAGCACAGACCCTGTGAGGACAGACTGGGGAGCAGGGTCTGTTCCACCTGGAGGAGACTGAGGGACCTAACAGCAGTCCAGAGTACCAACATGGAAGTTATTCAGAGGATGGAGAGAAGCTCTTGTCCTCCATTCACAGGACAAGAGACAACAGGAGCAAGCTGAAACACAGAATGTTCAGAGAGGATATCAAGAAAAAGCTTGACACCCAGAGGATGGCCCAGCAGTTGACGTGCTGTCTCCATCCTTGGAGATTTTTATGACCTGTCTGGATACAGCTTTCACACCTGTTATGACCTCCTTACTGACCCTGCTTTATGCAGAACTTTGGAACAGAAACCAACTGAGGTCCCCTCCTCAATAAATTATTCTGTGGTTCTATACCTACAGTATCTCTCTTTAACCAAAAGTGACATTATTTGATTAAATTTAGGCTTTAGTAGAATTGTAACTATAACCTCCAAATGGTTTTCTTTAAAATAAACAATAATTTAAAGAAATCCTTTTCATCTCTATTAGCTGCCTGTCCACTGAAGATCAGGGATGACAGGCTCTTGTTTTCATTCTTCGGGCCTCCTGAGCATGAAAGGGGACCATCACTTTTCCTGGCTTCATGGATATTTAACCCATTAACTGCAGGATAAAGGGCACTCAAGGTCACTTCCCCTTAGGCATTCTCAGTCAGAAACACTTCAGCTACACTGTAGCAACTCGAAAGAATGAGTTTTTTATCCAAGACATACTACAGATGTTGGAGAAGGAGCAAAGTAGTTTGGACACATTAACACAAAGCACCAAGTGCTCTACATGCTGCTCAAAACTAAAACTTTTCTGTATTTCCAGAAATGGCTTCAAAAAAATCTAACTATAAAGCTGCTCAAAGGCCTTTCACAGAATTTGGCTGAGCAGTCCACAAGGCTACTGCAAGGATGTGAAACTAGACAGTCAATGCCTCCTAGCATATTATGGCATGCGGTTAACGTGCTGTAATACCAAATCATGACAAACTTTAAATATCCTTCTAAAAAGTGTGACTAAGAAATATTATTTCACCGCCCTGCACAGTCATAACAACTGCACAACCACATCACAGCTTAACAACTTAAACTACAAAAAGAGACATCACGTATTATCAACCTACTCAAAAATTTTTAACTCAGGTTCATGAGTTCAAAAAACTATGTGTCAAAACTCACCGAACCACCATAAAAAAATCGACAAATACTGTAATCTTTTTCAGAAAACAAAGTAAAAACATCTTCACATTGCAGAGTGAGTTTAAAATTCAGTTTTGATGGGTTGACTGGCAGAATTATTGATAAGTGTCATGGTTTAGGAATGATATTCCCAATTTAGTACTCCCACTAAAAAGAAACCCTAGCTGCTCCCTCCATGTCCCTGCTCCAGTGAAAGAGACAAAACGCAGAGATCACAGGTTGAGATAAGAACAATTTACTGGCAACAGCAATGAGATAAGAAAATAGACAGTAACAGCAACAGTATTAGTAACAGAAGCGTACAAAAGAGGGTGATTTACATGCAAAACGCTCCCCAAAGGCCCCAGATTCCCTCTGCCCACCACACTTCTCGACCCGAAGCCACACCCTTCTTTCCCGAAGTGAGAGTGCCCTACTAACAACAGCAGGGATGAAGCGCAGGCTATAGAACAACAACCGAGACACCTCCACGTGGCTCCAGGCTCCACCCCCTCGCAGCTACTGCCGAAAAACTAACTCCGCCTTGGCTGAAACCAAGACAATAAGATAGCAATCTCAGCAAGCGGCACAGCTCTTCAGAAAGAGACCTGGAAAAAATATCAAAGCCCAAGAAAATTACGGCACAGCTTAAGGGTGCTGTAGTCTAAAGATACTGTTCCAAACACTGTTAATACACCGGAACCAGCTTGGGTAGCAAAGTATTCAGCGTCCTGTACAGTTTACACTGCTGTGGCTTCCAGCTGCTGAAATAGGAACGAGTTCAGCTATACCTACGTGTGCTACAATCACACATGCAACTGCATTGCAAACAGAGCTTCCAATTCATTTGGTTCTGATTGATACCGGTGTAATCTCATTAAACGCCAGCCAAATAAATCCCCTGGTTTATTTATTCTCCACTTTGATGTACATCTATTTCATCACACTGCTTTTAGGTCTGTCAGTGCATTAACAACGAAAAGGGAAGACTCCAGTTCATTTTTATGCCCACTTTGCACAGCACCTGTATGTTTTACTAAGTTTTGCATTCTCGTTATCACAAACTTAAGTCTAACACGCTTCTCCTCAGCTTCTGCAAGCATACTTATGAAATACTCGTTGAAATTCAGTACAAGTCCGTCATCCTTTCAATGCCCAAAACATGGTTTTAGTGTGCTAGGCTCCAGTTTTAGGGACGAAAAGACCCGTCGGAATAGAATAGCCTAATGTTAGCCAACTATCTTGAAATCACCTTTAGCTGAAGAAACCAGGTTAGCAGAGAAGCAACCAGAAATACATTTTCACAAGCTCCCCTGACACAGAGCATAGTTACAAAGGCTTATGAAGACCCAGGTATACAGCAATTAAAAGATAACCATGCACCTATTTACACAGTTGTTAGAGTAGTTCCAAAGTCTGTCTTTTGGGAGCCAGCTGTTGGATTGACACATGCTTTACTGCCCACAGCTGAGGATCTGGGTCTTGTGCAATCCAGTGCCCTCCGATTCCACTGGGAACCCAACATTTCTTTTGTAGCTCAGTCCATCTTTGGGGTTGTCCAGGATGTGATTACACAACATTTTCTCTGACACTGCAAGCCAGCTCAAGAAGTTATCCTGTCCGTTCCCTTTCCCTCGTGCCACTTGTTCCAAATGAGACAAAAAAATTAATTTTAACTTAGGTCACTTGTGATACAGTTTGCAGCACAGCCCTACAAAAAGCTGTTGTGTTTACACAACCAAGGGAGCAGCAAATGCCAGTGTTTGTGAGAGGCTGAGGAAAGAAAAGTCTTGCGAACAAAGACAGTTTCAGAGAACAGTTAATACACATCATGAAACTCCAACTCCACCTTATTCTTAGATCTCTGTGACTTCATGGTTTATAATCCCCTCTCCATGGTTTATAAACCCCCCTTTTACTACGAATTAATGTTTGTTTTCCAATTGTCTTTGTCCTCAAATGCTCTTGCATTAGTCTCCCAGTCAAATTTTTACCTAATACATAACTCAGACACCACCTGCAGCCATATCTCCGTAGCTGAATCCATGCAACTAATCCCATAATTTCACGTTGAAATTAAACGGCCTCCCAATCTAAATGCACTTGAGTAACTGAGGCCTCTAAAAATTGTTTGATAAATACAGGTACCAAACATACTGTACATTTATGTATCAAGATTGGATATTTAGAAGGCAAAGGGTTTCTTACTTTAGAAATACCTGACAGTGCTAGAAACCCAAGCTGTTGCCAGTGTTATGACATACTGAACACTGATGAACATTTCGGTCACAACTATGAAATCCTGGTAGTCAAGCAAGCCTAATGGATATCAGACATGGAAAATACTTATTTAAAGCATACTAGGCCTGTACACTAACACTATTTCTCTAAGGTATTATCCGCCCACCAAAAAAACCCTCAGAATTCTTGCATTGTTTCTTGTGAAAAGGATTATATAGACTGAGCAAAAAAAGATCCCAAAAACTGATTTAAAATGATTTGATAGTTACTCTCACTAAGTACTATGAAAAAATAAATCCTTGAGACCAATGAACTCACATGAAGCATTTTTAAATCTTTAATCATACATGCAAATAACTTTAATCACAACACTTTGAACATGTAAAATAAATCCATTTATTTAAAACACCTGTAAAAGACTTTCTCAGGTCCTGAAATCTACTGCAACTGCTCAAGCACATAAGCAGAACGATAAAGCTAATACCAGCTAAATCAGCTCCACTGAACTGTTGATAAAAAACTTTGCAGCACGAACAACACATAGATCAAGAACTGGGGTAAATATCAGAAAAGGTCCCACATGGGGCTGCATGCATAGCAAGAAATACCGCACCATACATATTTATGCAAGCACATAAGCACTTTCAAAGTCCTCGCCTAAAAACAACTTTGGTGATACCCGGCTCACATGAGACTTGAGCAGGATCAAAACTGAGAGCTAGCCAGGCAAAAAAACCAGAAGACAGATAACATCTGATGTCAACAAACACAAAATAATAAGCCCCTGAAAGAATAACTTGCAGTTATTCCCACGTGACATTACATTTTAAGCCAAATGTAAGCAGATAAACAAAACAACCACTCACAGGATGTGCAGCTCAACAGAATCTCTGCTTAAGACAGGCACGCACAAGACAAGAAACAAAGTGCTCTGATGAAAAGAGGAAAGGTACTGAAAACATTCTCCATTCACCTGGAATATTGTCTTTTGTGACATCGCAAAAAACACAGAAACACAAAATCAGTTCATAGATTCCTACGAGCTATGAATAAAGACTAAAGATTCTAAGAAAAAAGAAAATACATACACACACATATACCCCCTGCCCCCACTCCTGCAAAAAAACCACCACACAAAACCAGAAGAAAACCAAGAAGACAGAAAATCAAAGCATCAAGAGCTAATGCCTGCCTTCCTAATAGAAGGAAAAGTGCAACCATTAAAAGCAATCTACTACCAACAAAAGGAACCATGTAATACTACTGTAGAAGTCACTGTCAAAGACAGACACTGAGACAATTCACCTCATAAAAGGACAATGCTTCTATTGATTTTAAATCAATAGTTGCCTGCACCAGATTGGACTTTTTTTTTCCTACAAATCACGTTTAAAGATTCAGCTTTGACTGCGTGATACGGTAACTACATAACCAAAATTAGACGGACAACTGCCTTCTAGGCAAGCCATTCTTCATAACACATGGGAGTTACCACTGTCCACGTGAACCAGACCTCTCTGCATCCGGTACTGCACAACCCACAGAGCTTGACATTTGAGTGAGGCATCATCCTTTTTCTCTGAGCATCCTACAGGTTGCAACTGACAGTGACAACCTGCCTTGCTACTTGTACCTTGCCAGCTCTCACTGTACTGAGACACATGCAACCCATTGAAGTGAGGCATACAGCGTACTCTCTAGACGAACACAGTATGCAGCAGAAAGCATCTATTTGTACGCGGCAAATAAAACTGGATTATAGTTCCTTCAGCAGAACTACTGTAAAGAAGCTTCTTTGTATATTCACATTTTTGCGCTGTTTTTGACATCTGCATAAAACCAGATCTATCTTACAGAATAATTTAGAAAATCTCATATTCAGAAATTCAAGAAAGCTCCTCATTCACCTTTTGATAAAGAAATTTCATCTGAAACAAGTTAAAGAAATACAAACGTAAGCATGAGCTCAAATGTTGACTCAGATCATGCTAGTATTACTCACATCAGTCATCTTACTGGGCTCATGCTGAGAACCTCATGGGACATATGAATACGTAAAGAACCCACCAAAATCAGTGCACAGCCAGGGTCAGAGGCTTTGAAACAGCGGCTCTATTAAGTCAAATGAAAAAATATAACTGTGTACTGCCTAATGACAGTGATAGCATTTGCATGCAAGCCTAGGTAAAAAGTAGCGGGTGTGTTACAAGAAAAACGCTAGCCTGAAGAATAAAAACAGGAGCACTAGGATAGGAACATTTGGGTCGAAAGGCACCTCAGGAGGTCATCCGGTTCAACCTCCTACTTAAAGTTCCAGTTACTTTTCTGAAAAAAAACCACCAGATTTTGGTTGCCTTCCTCCAGTTGGTTTTTTTTAGAACACTATTTTTTTAGAACAAATACTTGTTTTATAATTGCTTTTAAACTGCAAGTTTTGTAACTTTTGATATTCTTCTATTCATAATGAACACCATTTAATGACTGTCTCTGTTTAATACTAATACATTTCTGAATTTTGTTTATTTCCTTTTTAAGGCTCTCTCAAATGAGATCTCAGGTTATTGCTTGTAACTGCAAACATCATCGCTTAGTTTTTTGTTTACATAAGGTCATACCGTAAAAATGCCCCAGAGCTGAGATAAAAAGAGACCGATGGCAAAGCAACAACCTCATTCGGCAACTGCTTTTCTTCTAACTTCAGAAAGATGATGAAGTTATGATGTACTGCTAGTACGACATGGCAGTAACATTCACTTTAGTGCTGTTCTGTCGTCATGCATAACATTACCTCCAGATAGTTTGGAAATGGTTATTCTACAGAGATTTCAACTTTTTATTAGCCTAATTATCACTTTGAACAGTTACAAGTAAAAAGCAGTAGCAGCCTCCTTTCATTTTCCATTCTACAGTTCCAGTCAGTCAGATTCGACCAACAAGGATGTTGGACCATTTTCTGCATTCCGTGTACTTCTTGCTCACTACAACTTCCCCTCCCAGCAGCAAACACTACTTTCCCATGCTGCTGGTGATGGCACTTACAAAAATGAAAATCTCTGTAAATAGCTCAAATTTAAGGTTTCTCCGGAAAGTGCACCACTGCCTAAAATCCCTGTTATTTCATACAATAACACTGAAGATGCTTAATTCAAAATTCTAGATTTACACCATATAAGTCACTCTGGATGCATTCTCATCAAGCAGAAGACAGTAGTAGCTACTGCATTCCTTCTGAATCGTCAAATTACTGCCATCAGCCTTAAAAAGGGAAGAGAAATGGGCATGCCCAAAGAACATCACTACGGTATTAGCCCCGTATCAGTTAGGAAGAAGACCAAGATGCAGGGAAGGAAAAAAAGTTAATCCATGTACCTGATCCAAAATACCTTTAAGTGTGCACAGAATCTCTCTATGGTCTTCTGCCAATATTGGTCTTCCATAAAATAGAAATTTAAAAAATACTTCTCTCTCACCTAAATTACATATATATTACATTTAACTGGCAGTAGAACAAATGAAGAAGTAGATAATAAATTGGTAAACTTTACAGAGCTAAGATGTCAGAAACACTGATCATTAAACAACTAATCTCAAGTGCAAAATCACACTCGAAACCGTGAATAGCCATTACAGTCTTCCCAATTAAGTTTCCTTCTGTCCATCAACCAAAAGGAACACAGTCAACAATTCTCAGCATAAAACAATTTATGAATAACCAAAGGAAGGTGTTATTTTCTCACCTGTCACTGACTGCAGAACTGAGAAATTTGAAGACAATGCCACAATCAGGTTCTAATTAGACTTCGGTCGCAAAAAAAAAAAAAAAAANAAATCTGAGGAAGTTTTATCTGAAATATTTTTCTTTAAAAAAAAAAAATTAAAAAAAGAAAAACAAATTACCTTGGGAAAATTAATCAAACCTATTAATTCACAACCCACACCTAACGGAACATTTCCCCACGCAGAAGCAAATTCAATA
>VZTA01001632.1:0-11042 GCA_013398855.1 Mohoua ochrocephala | reverse complement strand
TCAGCCATTTGCACTGTTTCTGTAGATCGATGTGAGTCTCACACATCTGCCATATGGACAAGTGATGTACTAGCCTATCGAAGCCTCCTACGGCTTTAATAGAATCTCAGCAAGTTCAATTCCTACTTTGGCAGGGGATTATTTCCCTTCAGTTGGCTGGTGTGGTACCATGGCAGGGTGATGTGACTAAATTTCTGCTTTTTTAACATCCTCACAACATGAATTTTAATTGCTCCCTAGTTGGCTAGCGTCTTAGCTCATATTTGGCCCCTCTACAGAGCCTGTGGCCTTCCAGCTACAGACTTCTACTCCAGAATGGATCTGGCATCTCTTCTGAGAGTGTCTCTGTTCTCACTGAATTACCTCTCTCTCTCTCTCTCTCTCTGTTGCGCGCACACACATATATGGTACTCTTTTGTACGCGCACTTCGTCTTAATAGCATCAATGCCTTGAGGAAGCAGATGCAGCTCCTCCTATGGTATCTGTCTGTTCTGACAGAATGATAGAAGTGAGACCTTTTCCATAAATGTCCTGTATTTTTTAAAAAGCTAGAAAGTAAACCTTGATGTTTTATTTCACTTCAAATTATTTCTAGTCCCTACCTTGAAGCCAGCACACACTTGCTTTGATTAATGCTTTTTATCAGACTAAAGATCCTTTATTCTTGTCCAGTTGCCATATTTCTGGGCTGCAAAACTGTTCTTCAGTCAGCTATGTACATAAAAGCACAGAAAATAGGACTTGAATACTAGTCCGTTCTGTGCCTCATGTCAGGACGAACCATACCAATCTGTTTCAAAAACTCTCCAGTGATGAATATTTGACTATCTCCCCAGGCAATCTGTTCTAGTACTTCACCTTCCTTATCCTTAGGAAATTTTTCGTAATCTAATTTTTTGCTCCCTCATGCAATTTAAGTCCATTGCCTCTTGTTCTAACTGCCATTGATGTGGAGAACAAGGTATTCTCTTCCTTTGTCTACCTTTTTTAATACATTTGAATACTGCTACCATGTTCCCCATCAATTTTATCTTTGAGCTAAGCAATGGCAGTTGTTTTAATCTTTCCCCATGGGTCACGTTTTCTGTACATCTGACTATTTTCAGTTGCTCTCCTCTGGCCTTTTCAGACTTTTTTCCTTTAAGACCTTTTTTTGGGTTTTCTTTTTTCCACATCCCACCACCCCACTCCAGACTCCAACATGCACATAGACTCCTGTGAGGAGGCTGAGGGAGCTGGATATGTTTAACCTAGATAAGAAAAGGCTGGAGGGAACTAGTTCACAGAATCACAGAACGGGTCAGATTAGAAGGGACCACAGTGGGTCATCTGGTTCAACCTCCCTGCTCAAGCAAGGCCATCCTATAACACGTTGCACAACTTGTGTCCAGATTTTTCTTGAATATCTCCAGACGGGGAGAATCCACAACCTCTGGGCAACCTGTTCCAGTGCTCAGTCACCTGCACTGTAAAGAAGTTCTTCCTCATGCTCAGGTGGAACTTCTGTGCATTGGTTTCTGCCTTTTGCCCCTTGTCCTGTTTCTTGGCACCACCGAGCAGGGCCTTCCTCTTGACACCCTTCCTTCAGATACTCATAGACATTGATGTGGTCCTGTCTCAGTCACCTCTTCTTGAGGAGGAATGGACTGTGCTCCCTCAGCCTTTCCTCCTAAGGGAGATGCTCCAGTCCCTTAATCGCCTTCATAGTCCTCTGCTGAACCCATTCCAGGGGCTCGGTGTCCCTTGTACTGAGGAGCCCACAGCTGAACACAGCACTTCAAATGTGGATGCTGTCTTCAGTGACCTAACACTATGTAGAGAAGACACAGCCAAATTCTTCTAAGGTGTGTAGTGAAGGGATGAGAGACAAAGGCCACAGATTGAACCAATGGAAATTTTAATTGAATATCTAGAGTGCGAATGGTCAAGCATTGAAACTGGAACTCTGAGGTGCTGTGAATCCTCCATCCTTGAGAATTTCAAAACTCATCTGGTCAGGAATTTTAGCAACCTGACCTGGCTTGGAAGCCAGTGCTGTTTTAGTTGGAAGGCTTGACTAGATGACCTTGAGTGGTCCTTTCCAGCCTAAATTATTCTGTGAATCTGTGTTGCCTAAAACTGATCATGTTAGCCTGCACATCAGTAATGCCCATAGAGGTAGAATCACAGAATTGCAGAATAGTTAGGGTTGGAAGGGACTTCTGGCGATCATTTAGTGGACCCTGTCCAGACAGGGTCACCAGGACAGCAGGTTACACAGGAATGGGTGAGTTTTGAATGTCTCCGGAGAGGGAGACTCTACGACCCCCCTGGGCAGCCTGTTCCAGTGCTCTGCCACCCTGAACGTAAAGAAATTCTTCCTCATGTTGACATGGAACTTCTTGTGCTTTAGTTTGTGGCCATTACTCCTTGTCCTGTCTTTGGGCACCAGTGAAAGAGTCCGGCACCATCCTCTTGGCACTCGCATTTGAGATATTTGTATGTATGTATGCGATTCCCTCTCGGCCTTCTCTTCTGTGGACTAAACTGGCCCAGCTCTCACAGTTCTTTCCTTGTAAGAGAGATGCTCCAGGCCCGTGATCACCTTTGTGGACTCTACTGGACCCTCTCCAGTAGCTCCTTGTCTTTCTTGATCTGTGGAGACCAGAACTGAACACAACACTCCAGATGCGACCTCCCTTGACCTGCTGACCATGCTACTCCTGATGCATCCCAGGACAACATTGGGCTTCCTGGCCACAAGGACACACTGCCTTCTCGTGATCGACTCGATTCCCAGATCGTTCTCCACAAAACTGCTCTACTAGGTCAGCCCTGAAGAAGGTGAGGGATTAATTCTGCTGTTATAAAGTATAGTCTTCTCATGTATCTCTAAATCATACTTGCCTTTTTTGCAATTTTATTGACTAAAGTTCATTATTTCACTATAGCTCCCAGACATGCCAGTAGGACTGCTGTCCCAGAGGCTTTGCATCATTCTTTTATTCAGCTGACTCTGACTACTTAACCCTTCTAAAGGTTCCTTGGTTTTTTGCATCTCTCTTTCTTTTTTTCTTCAGTTAGTGAGGATTCTTCTGAGTTGGACTCCTGCCCTGCAGAAAGTTTGGAGTCCCTACCAGATTTCTTAGTACAGGGTACTTTACTGAACATTTTCCCTCATCTAAATCATTAATAAAACTGTGATATTACAGTAGCAGAATATATCCCTCCAGCTTTAATGAATCCCTTCTTTAAGACAGAGAACAAAAACCTGCTGTCTGAACACAGCTTTCTAATAATTTTTGCATCTACCGTAAGCAATTTCATCTCTATGTTCTGTAATCTTGCTATGAGCATGTTATATGAGATAGAGGTGTTCTTTTTGGTTTGGTTTGGATTTGTCTTGTTTGTTTGTTTGTTTTGATTGGGGGTTTTGGTTTTGTTTTTTTTTTTTTAATTTGGTTAATTGGTTGGTTTTGGTTTTGTCTTTTTAATGGTAATTTCTGATGAGGTGGGCAAAGTATCTGGCTGGTTCAACATTTTTTCCTCGGGACTGAAGCTACATGTCTGGATTAAAATTTTCTGTAACTTCTTTTACTTTTTCAATTACTCAGATCTGCCTTCGCCAGTTTACTAGTGCCCTTTATGCCTTCCATGATTTCTTCATGATCCCAGATGATTCTGCTTCCCTGTGAACCAAGAATGGTAAAACATGATAGCTGTATATTAAAAATCTTTAATTTTTCTGATAATTTATGATCTTTCTTTCAGAATTGCCTTGATTTCTCTGCCTTTTTTGAAATCCTACAGTTCATTCATGTGAATGTGTTGATTGTCACGCTACCATGTTCTGCCTTAATCACTACCAGAACCATTAGAAAGTTTGTATTTTCCCAAATGTGGGACTTGCTTTTTTCTTGAGACACACATCAATATCTTCGAAATCTTTCCTTCTAATCACATGACTCTTCCTAACAAATATCCGTTAGGTTAGTTAAATCACAGTTTTTATCTTAAGCTAATTTTTATACATCTTCTTGATTGTTTCTCAGTCTGTTTCCAGTGGTGCACAGAAATCACAAACATTATAACCATGAGTTCATCCGCTGAACTTACTTCCTTTATATGATGCTGCCACGAATAACATTATCCTTCTTGCTTTTAAGGGACTGTACACAGAGCATTGCATTGCCAGTCAGTGGCAGCTGAAGTGTGTCCTCTGTGAATGCCATGCAATATGTGTAAACCCCTTTCATGCCATAGAAACCACCCTCCAACAATGACTTATGGAGCATCTTCCCAAAGTCAAGGAAACTAAAGCCCTCCTGGTGAACCATCTGTGCAACCTTGCTTTCATCTGTAGGATGAATCTGTCCTGGTTTGATCCTTTGACCCTTGATAGAAGGATTAATGAAAATACCGTCTGAACTTCTGACTTCTTCACCCTTGCTCTGAGCCTCATTGTCACTTTTGATCCATTTAGAGGCATTCATAGCAGTATTGTTAGCATTCAGGTCTTTTGTTAAATCACATTCACTTCAGTAGCATATGCTATTGAATAACCATTTCGTAGAGTTTTTGTAAGAATTTGTCATTAGTCTTTGTGCAATAATTATCTGTCCTTGGGGACACTGCAAAATCTTTTTTACACACCAACACTATTGTAAGGTATTATTTTTTGGTCTGAATAAGTTCATGCTTTGTTGATGCAAGAGTCCTTCATTAAAAAGACAAGACTGTCTGTTTTCTAGTAGTTGTTACTCAGTAGTTCCTCACTGTCAATGTATGAGAGCTGGCTTGTTCACACCATAAAATGTCAAGATGTGACTGCTATGGCTGAGTATCGGGGAGATTGCAAAACCTGAAAATTTCTTGATTTGCTTTTGTGGAGACGAGCATCAGGAGTGAAGTCAAAACAGAGAAGTCCTAAAGTCTCCCAGTGATAATATTTTACTTACTTTTAACATTTTTCTCCTTATTTTTTTAATCAATTTCTTATCTATTTACTGACTATAGCAAGCAAATGCGGGAATGGTCATGCTGATACCACGTTCTCTTCACATCCAAGATCCAAATAGATTTGGTTAACATGTTGACTTTTGCACGTCCTGTTCTTAGTGCTTGCTGGTAATCAAAATTTGACTGTTTCAGCAAAAGATGTAGGTTGTTGCAAGTATCATTATGCTGTAAGGGTTTCTAGCTGCTGATTTTGCCAATACACAGAAATAGAATGTATGTGAATTTTTCTCCACGGGTAATAATGATGATATCAGGGAGTAGGGATGGAATAGTCAATCAGTTATTAAGGTTGAATTATTTTAGGAGGACTCCTTAATCAAAGGGCAGATTTTTAGTTTAAGGTTTAGGTTTTAGACACTTCATCAACATTTTCCAAATGGTACAATTTATTTTAGAAGTGCTATTAGTTTTATTTTCAATACTACAAAAAAGTTTTTCATTAAAATAGTATGGCATTTTCCTCTTCAACATGTCTTAAAATGTTAGACAAAATGGCTAATTTAGGCTTGAGCCAGATAAAGTTTCATTCCGTCTTAATAAAATTAAGAATCAGATAATTGATCATCCCAAAGGATGAGGAAGCAAAAAAAATCCAAGTTATTCTAATTGACATATTTCATGTTCATATATCAAACGAAGTGATCTAGAGACTGTTTATAAGAGGTGAATTAGGAAGGGAGTACGGTTTTGGTTGGGAACATGTTGCTTCTAGGTTAAAGGTTGGACTCAATGATCTTTTCCAACCTTAATGTTTCTATGATTTGTTAGGCTATCATGTTATATTAGAGAAGAAGAAGATTAGTTCGATTATATGGTTATATGTCTCTTGAAAGAGTAACCGATTGTACTAGGTCTAAAAGATATAAAACAAGGAAGAAATAAAACTGAAAATTACTTTGATAATTGAATTCCGAATACCTAAATTAATAAGTTCATCTGTTGCTTCTGAAGAAGGCAGGAGCAGGGATGCTGGTCATTGTAACTGGATTTGCAAGAGGGAAAAGCCAACAGATACCTATGACAAACAGCATTGCTTGCTTTGTCGCAGGTAATACTGAATGAGGGTAGGAGATTAGATACTATGAACAAATTCTTTAATGTGAGGGTGGTGATGCAGTGGAATAGGTTGCCCAGAGAAGTTTTGGGTTCTTATCCCTGTAAGAGTTCAAGGTCAGGTTGGATGGGGTTTTGATTCTAGTCTAGTTTTGATTTCCTGGTCTAGTGGAAGATGTCCCTACCCATGGTGGGAAGTGTGTGTGTGTCTGTCTGTCTGTGTGTGTGTGTAATTAGATGACCTCTGAGGTTCCTTCCCACCCATGCCATTGTGTGACTGACATTTAGGTTCTAATGCTGTCAGAATATAAGTTTCCCAAAAAGGTCTAGAAGTTATTACTGACAATTTGCTAACCTAAAAATAGCAACATTCAACACATGGAAACTTATTCATCAGCTTAGCAGAGTTTTAAAAATAGTACATGTTTAAATGCTGATGCATTTCTTCTGGGCAAAAAAGAAATGATGGCTAAATGCCAGTGTTCTTCTTTAAATAAAATATCTGTGTGTTTTAAAGAAGAAAAATATGAGTGGTAACTGAATCCTGCTACGAAAGTATCATAGTACATGCTCCCAAACTACATATCTGGCATTGGCACAAAAAGCAGGACCGTTTAAGCCATAAAATAATAGAAGGTAAGTAGAAGTATCATTTAGAGTTGATCATTAAATATTCAAGAAACAAATAAAAATATTCAAAATGCAGAGAAAGTAGGAGAGAGAATTGTAAAAAAATTGACTGGAATGTATTTTTAAATGAAATAAACTGTGTGTTTAAAGATTACAAGAATCAAAATGAAGCCTAAAAATTGTATTGTTAATTTTCACATGGAAATCACAGAATACCACAGAATATTCCAAGTTATAAGGAACACACAAGGATCATTGAGTCCAACTCTCAGCCCTGCACATGACATCCTCAAGAATCACAGCATGTGACTGTCAGTAGTAAAATAGAGGAATTGTTCAATAAATGTTAGGTTGCAATCAGCTATTGTACATCTGATGGTAGTAGTGGACATGATAATATTTTTTTCCCATTCTCTAAGTAATTCTGAAGTATTTTAAGCAGTTAAACCATCAGGTCTAAAGCATTTGAAGAGTTTTAAAGTATTTTAAACAAGATTGATGTAAAAAAACTAGCTGGTGACCTCTCTGATCCATTAACACTGGTTTTCCATATTTTTTGAAACACAGGCTGTTCCACAGAACTTGAAAAAGGTAATATTAAACCAATGTTTTAAGGGTGATTTTGATGCTGTGCATAATTAAAGGTTTATAAAATAAAATAATAGATTAGGACTTGAAGGAATATTAACTAAATTTTCCAGTGACACTAAATTGGGAGGAGATATTGACTCCTTCAAAGGCATAAAGTCCCTGCAGAGAGATCTCAACAAATCAGAGGGCTACAAGGGCAATCACCAACATGTGAAGTTTAACAAAGGCAAGTGGCAGACTCTGCGCCTGGGACTGGGCAGCCCTGTTTGTGTGTATAAACAAGGGAATAAGAGGCTGGAGAGCACCACTGCAGAAAGGGCCCTGGGGGTCCTGCTCAGTGACAAGGTGAACATGAGCCAGCAGTGCCCTGGCAGCCAGGAGGGCCACCCGTGCCCTGGGGGGCATCAGGCACAGCATCGCCAGCCGGGCAAGGGAGGGGATTGTCCCGCTCTGCTCTGCACTGGGGCGGCCTCACCTCCAGTGCTGGGGGCAGTTTTGGGTGCCACAATACAGAAAAGACATTGAGCTGTTAGAGAGTGTCCAAAGGAGGGCACGAGGATGGTGAAGGGCCTTGAGGGGAAGCCGTGTGAGGAGTGGCTGAGGTCACTTGGTCTGTTCAGCCTGGAGATGAGGAAACTGAGGGGAGACCTGATTCCAGTCTGCAACTTCCTCATGAGGGCAAGTGGGAGGGGCAGGTACTGATCTGTTCTCTGTAGTGACCGGTGACAGGACCCAAGGAAATGTCATGAAACTGAGTCAGGAGAGGTTTAGGTTGGATATCAGGTAAAGGTTCTTCACCCAGAGGGTGGTTGGGCAGTGGAACAGGCTCTCCAGGGAAGTGGTCACAGCACCAAGCCTGACAGAGTTCAAGAAGCTTTTGGACAATGCTCAAAGGCACATGGTGTGATTCTTGGAATGTTCTGTGCAGGACTGGGAGCTGGCCTGTAACTCTCAACATAGGAAAGTCTTCCTTGCTGTAGACCTTCTCCCTGGTTCCCTTGTCACTGCCTTGGCAGTGAAGTCTGAAGAAAAGGCATTCAGCATCTTTGCCTTCTCTGCAACCTCTCTCTCAAGGGTTCCCATTGTATTCTCTACTGAGTCCACGTTTTCCCTCTAGTACTCCCTCTGTTATTGATGTATTTGAACAAGACCTGCTTGCTGTGCTTGATAGATTTAACTCCAGATGGGCCTTGGTCATCTTCGCTGCATTTCTGCACACTGACATTCATCCCTGCTTCCACCTTGAGTATCTTCTGCTTACATCTGAGTTTTAACAGGAGTTTCTTGTTCACCCAGGTCTCAGCCATTTTTGCTCAATTTCTTCCCTGTGGATGTATCGTTCTTGAGCCTGGAGGAAGTGACCTGAGTATCAGCCAGATCTCTTGCTGTTTTTGTATAGAGCTTTGTTGCATTTTCAGATTTTTCCTGTTGTTGTCTAAAAACTACCCAGTTGCAAACACATCCACCTCTGTGTCCAAGTGCTCTGTTTTCTTTCTTCCTTTTTATTTCACTGTCCCTCTCCACACCCTTAGTTTCCGATTTCAGGAATCTGCAGGAGATCATTTGGCCCAATGTTGACCCCATATTCAGTGTTTCCAAGTACAGAAGGAGAGAAAGAATTAAAAGACGGTGGCATATTTCAAGCTTCCATTTTTTAAAAAAACCAGATTCATACTCTTTTTTGTAAATACTTCCTGAAAGTACATTTCTCCACATTTCTAGACGTAAGACTGTACTAAGCATATCTTTAATTTTTTTATTCCCATGTTGATAAGCTATCTCTTGTAATTGATATGACTAGTATATTACATGTAGTAACTTTCAAATAGACACATTTATTTCTGTGTTATGAGAAGAGGTGAATTTTATTTTTAAAATAAAAAAGTTTAAGATCCTTGTAGTACAGAAATATCTCATGTTTTTTCTGATTGTATGTGAGATAATATCTCGCTGTGGACCATTATTGGCACTTATAACTGTCTGGTTGCAAATTGCACTTTATTCCCTATTACTTTTGTGGAGTTCTATGTTGTTTTTTCCCTTTGTGTGTGAATTTCTTTACTTCAACGTTATTTCAAAGAGGTACCTTCCTGCATATCATCCTGATGTACAGTTAGAAGCCATTTTTAAAGGAGGCTAAAGTTTGCAGACATACTGTTTTGTTTTCTTTGGAACAGTTTGCAAAGATGTCAGCAGATTTGTAGGAAACAAAGCAGCATGAAGGAGTAAGGGGATAGTTTTGATCATTGCCAAGAACTAGCTCAGCTTTTGGAACCCCAGGAAAAATAATCCATCTGTTTATCTAATGCAACATTTAAAATTAACATTACAAATCCTCTTCCTATTGTTAGTGTTATTATTTCTCCTACTGTCTTGTCAAAATCATTCCACTTGCAGGAAAGGAATGGAGAAATTTATCCCACAAGTTACTAGAAGAATTCTTAAGAATTCAACGCTTATCATAAAGAATTAAAATTTATGTATTTGGAAGAAGGGCCAGGAAATCTTCTGCAGAGCAGCTCTGATATAAAATTCTACCTTCTTCAAATTTATAAACATTGTAAGGGTTATACCAATGTGAAATAAAGCACAGAAATTTATTGTTAAGTAAATAAAATGTGAATTTCTTTGAATATCTTCTTCTGTTCAACACACCCAAACTGTATCCAGGCTCAGCCACTATGCAGAATTCATGCATTTGAATGATGATGCTCCACAAATTGCTACTGTAGACTGAAGTGCACATCCATAAATGTGGGTGTAAGACTCTTTTGTAGCTAAATACAGTTGGGGAAAATGACTGTCTATTTTCTTAGTCTGAAAAGATAGGCAGTAATAAGGAGATGGTCAAGCAGACCTGACCAGGTAGGAGCAGAATTTGGCAGTCATACCTGGTGTTTCAGAAGTTTGTAGGGGGTAGAGCAAAAATAGGTAACCTGGAGGAGTCAGATATTTTTGTGAATTGAACTCAGTTTAGTATTATTTTTCAAACATTAAAAAAAAAATTGCAAGTATACATACACCTACATGTGTATTCCAGAAACTGGCTGATCCTTTCCCTTCGATGTTTGCCAATTTGCAGCTACGTGCTTTATTTTCCATGTGTTGATACAAATTTAAGGAGGCAAGCCTTTCCTCTGACCCTTTCAATAAAGGTTAATCTCAGTTGGGTATTTCCTGAGCCCCAGGCCCTGGGAAATGAGCCTTCTCAGACTGGGCGGTGTGGGGAGAGAAGATTGTCATTGTGGGGCTGCTGTGTATGTCATCTCTGAGATTTAAGGGGAAGGACAGAGAAATAGGTAGTGAGTCTGGAGAGGACAGCTGTCAGGTATTGTCTCTGGAAAGCATGATTTTGTGTTAGTCAACACCCATGGCCAAACTATTTCTTCTACAGGCATGGTCCAGCCCTTAATCACTGTGTGTTATAAGCCCGAATGGGACCATTTCCAGTGCTACACACTCATATTATTTATTAGAAGGCCCAATAAAGCTTTCCTTTGTAGCCAGGCTCTTATTATATGGTGTCATTATATAAACAAGATTTGGAAGACTGCTTCCACTTACAGATATGTAGCAAAAGGCTTAATCTGAGAAGCCCAGTAGGATGTGATTTTAGGATTTTTTTTCCATCAACATTATAGCAGACTAAATACTGAGGATGATTTGGGGACTAGAGTGTTTCAGCCAAAAACATTTCTTGCAATAAATTATTTCCCTGTTTTCATTCCTTCACTTTAGAGACTTGGAAGGTTAGGAGTTTTTTATTTTC
>VZTA01001630.1:445-18149 GCA_013398855.1 Mohoua ochrocephala | reverse complement strand
AAGGTGAGGTAGGCTGGGAGGGGATTTTCCTGCTGCCTCTAGCAGAGACCAATTTCTATTCCCCCCTCCCCCCACCTCTTAGGTTCCCTCCTTCTGTGTGGTGGCAAGAGGGTAGGGGATCCTTCACTACTTGTGGTGCAGCCAGCTGGTGTATCTGCCTCAGTGATGGTAGAGAGTGTTCCCACCAGTCAATCTACTCCTCAAAGTCCCTGATACTTCTTAACCTTTCCACCTCCTCTCTTAGCTCCACCACCAGGCTTAGTAAATAATCCACCTGGTCACACCTTACACAGCTTTCATCTCTACTGCTGTACGATGCCAGCACTAGGCTCTGGCTCTCCCTGCAGCCTGAGACCTGGACAGCTGCATGTTTTTGTGGGGGCTCTGTTAGTGTCGCCACATCCTTTCTAGTGAGTGCTGAGGACATGGCTACCTGCTGAGTAGTTACCATACCTGGGCTCCTCCTGAGAGGGCAATGACCACCAATTGAGCTCTGCAGCCAGTAGGGTGATCGCACCCTCCCTACGCATCCTTCCTTGCAAACTGCCGTGCCAGGCCCTGCCAGGCCCTCCTGACATGCCATGTCCTGTTTGCCCACCCTAGTCACTCAAGCTCCTTGGAGCCAATTAAATTTCCTGCGGTTGCCCCTGGAAACACCCACGCTGGGTCAGCCTCCCTCGTGAGACCTGCTGGTTCCTGGCAGGTCTCTCAGCTCTTGCTCAGATTTCCTGGACTTCGGGAACTCCTGCCCAGCTCTCTCCACTCGCCTCAGGGACTGACCTTATCAGAGGTTTTTTGTAAATTGCTCTTCTTAGACATACTACCAACAACAGAATTGGGATGCACATCCAAAATCTATCCTTCTTCTGAGAGAAAGAGATAGCATAGACTTTAACAGTTGAAATTATCTAAGATCATGGAAAGACAGAATCGTTTATCTTCATCTGCCTGTTTGTCCTCTTAATAGAGGGTATATTGCTTATGGACATTTCAGTTCTCTTTCTTCCTGTTTTGTTTTGCAAATCTGTTTTTTCTATAGAAGTTGATTGCCAACAGCATTTGTTGAAGAAGTTGTTTTAGTTAATGAAAATATTTTTGTAGCTATGGGTTTTTAGGAGCGAAGGGATGAATAGAGACAAAAGTGATAATTCAGATTTTACAATCAGATATTCTATCAAAATAACAGTATTTTGATAAATTTATATTGTTTTTATTTGTTAGGCAACTGCTTAAGTGAGTCAGGCAACCTGAAGTTTATATATAGGAAATATGAAACCTGGAGAGTGACCAGTCATACCCTTTTTTCGCCCTGCAGCATGGCATAGTGTTTATTATCTTTGTGTCTGATGCAACTTAAAAGTAAACAAGAAATCAGGAAAATTCAGGGCACTGATTTCAGTGTAGAAAGGAATTTGTGATTTATTCAGCTACTCCATAAACTTTCTCTGAGCCTTATTAAAAATAAAAACCAAAATATCATAGGTGTAGACCTGACTTTTTTTCTTTTGTTTTTCCACTGTTTTCTTATATAAAAGTATTACAAGTAGAGTTTAATGATGCATTTTGAACTTTTCAAACTATAGTCACAAGATATTTTGTTTAAATCTTTATTTATTGTTTTGCTGTAGTGCCCACAAGTCATGGGTTAGGACTCATTATGCTAAACTTTTTACAGACAGTGAACAGTAACAACAAAAATATTCTTTATTACAAACCTAAATTTTTATATTCTGTTATGTGTCTGGAATTATTTTTCAAAGATCATATGCTATTTTTCCTACTCAAAAGTTAGAATATAAAATAGGAAAGGATGACAAGTTCTTTTTAGGCAATTTTCATACCATATTGACCTTTTTCAATAACTGCAGGATGATTAGCATTGTACCAAGCCTCCTTCCAGCAATTCACAACACATTTTATTAGTTTATATATAATTTTTCAGTGTAGCACACCATGATGCCTCTTTCTGTTTAGCCTAATCCATTCTGTGCTTCAGAGTTGCTCAAAGGAAGCAACTACCTCTCCACAGTCCTCTTCCAAATTAGTTCTCTCAGGCTGCTATGTAAAAGCACTTTCCTACCTTGGACTGATCGTCAGAGATTTATGATTCCTGATACATTAAGGAACACATTCCCCATCTATTACTTTTTCAAGACATTGAAATACAGCCTACTCTCCTTGAATGTTACACCTGTTTCAATTATGTCCAGATTTGCATAAAAGTCTCTACTTTTTCATTTGCTCTTGCTTTACTAGGTCCAAGGAAAAAGAAAAGTATGGCAAAGGACAGATAAAGATTTCCACCAAAGGTGCATATTTTGCTATACAGCCCAGTAAGGCAAGGCATTTGCATGTACTACAGTTGTAGATTACAAGTCATCAAGGTCTGAATCTGTAAATGACTCATGACTTTGGTTGACTAGCATAAATAATTGTTTTTCCTACAAGCAAGAGCTACATTCTCAAGAAATGAATCACTGGGGTTTTAACCCTCTCAAGACAGGAGAGAAAAAGTCATGGTCATGATGATGGCTTTTTGTACTGACTTCCATTCAGCTCCCAGACTGCTTGGATCTGATCTCTTGCCATTGATGCCAATTATGCAGTCTATGTGAAGTATACCATGCAGACCTAGAATCATAGAATGCCTTGGGTTGGAAGGGACCTTAAAGATCATCAACTTCCAATCCCCCTGCAATGGGCAAGGACACCTCCCACTAGACCAGGTTGCTCAGAGCCCCATCCAGCCTGGCCTTGAACGCTTCCAAGAATGGAGTATCCACAAGTTCTCTGGAAAACCTGTTCCAGTACCTCACCACCCTCACACAGTAAAGAATTTCTTCCTACTATCTAATCTGAACCTACCCTCAGTTCAAAGCCATTCCCCCTTGTCCTATCACTACATGTCCTTATAGAAAGTCCCTGTCCAGCTTTGTTGTAGGCTCCCTTTATGTATTGGAAGGCTGCTGTAAAGTTCTCCTTGGAGCCTTCTCCAGGCTGAAAAACCCCAACTCTCTCTGCCTGTCTTCAGGCTTCACTGGAGTTGATGATTTAGTTATTGGCAGGCCAAGCGCTTCAACATTTCTTCCAGTTTTGGGAAATCCTGTTACAAAACAGAAAATATTTGCTAAGATTTGTTTTCCCATGTGAGAGAGATTCTTTAAATGGGCATCTTAAAATCAATTAGTCCACACAGACCAGTGATACAAAACAACCTTGCCTACTGCATCTCAAGCATATTGCTTTCTTGCGTGGATCAGAATACTTTTTTAAAATAGACTGCATTTGTGTATGTCTCTCATAAATCTTTTTAGTAGGTTAGAAAGCTGTCACCGAAACTGCGGGAAAAACAAAAACTCCAACAACATCTTTTTAGTGTTAGAGAATCAAGGCATTACTTTATTCTGGCCAGGATGTGCAACAGAAATCATTTCATCCACACATTGCCCGGGTTGTGTAGAGAAAATCATTCCATCACACATAATCTTTACTAGATTTTTCACATANCTCCAACAACATCTTTTTAGTGTTAGAGAATCAAGGCATTACTTTATTCTGGCCAGGATGTGCAACAGAAATCATTTCATCCACACATTGCCCGGGTTGTGTAGAGAAAATCATTCCATCACACATAATCTTTACTAGATTTTTCACATACTTATACAGTCAAAACCCATAGAAATTCATTGGTTCAATGTTCATTGGTGCCAAGTTACACAGTTCGTAGTATTTGGTTTCCTATTGGTTATTGATCCCTTTGCCTTCGATGCTAATTAGGTTCTCATTCTTCATTCTCTTATCTATCTTTTCCCAGACCAGGTCTCTGACCATGCCAGGGGTGACTTTGGAGTTCATGGTCACTATCTTTTGTGCATCTTCTGTTCTACTCCCAGCATGTTGAGATGTTAAGCTCATCAGGCCTCGAGTGGTGAAACAGTTTTGTGAAAAGAAACTTCAATTTCTTTCCCCCATGGCAAAGGCAAACAAAACCCCTGACTAAAGTTATATAAACATTTTAAACTTTGAATCATTTCCAACAAAGCTAGTTTGAAAAAATTACATAGACTATATCAAAAGGAATATAAAAAAAATTTAACTTCTTTCTAAGTTTGTTCTAACATTGACTGTAACCACTTGTAATGGTTTTAAAAATAAAAACTCAGTGGCAAAAATACTGCTTGAGCCCCTCCCCCCTGCCCAACAGTGGAGGGGAAAACAAAGAAAACAAGACTGTGAGAGGTAAAAACAAAAACATTAAAGTCACAATTTTACTGAGGCAAAACGCGCAAACAACACAGCAATGCAGAGGAAAATGGTTTACCTACAAAACTAGAAAAGGCAGAATGTCACCTGGCCCCCCACCCCTAGGGCAAAACCAAAATTGTAGCTGGCCCCGCGCTGTCTGCCACGTGGCACCTGGGAGAACAAAGGCAGCACACCGGAGAGGCTCTTGTGGCTCAAACCTCCTCCCCACAGCCCAGGAACAAAGGAAAAACAGGGACAAAACAAAACCTGAGGGGCTTGTTCAAAGCATGAACTATGCTGCCAAGATGCGCAGTACTGGGCAAGCTCCCTCCCCGTGGCAGCAGCAGTGGTGGTGGCGGTGGGGGGTGCTGTCACTGTCTGGAGCGTCCCTGACTTGCGGCGAGTGTCTCTCTTCCCGACAGCGAGTGGCAACGGCAGTGGGGGATGCTGGGTCTCTCAGTGGAAGCAGCAGCAAACCGGCAGGCAACATGCGGCTGGGTCCCGAGCAGGCGTTGGCTGCACGCGGCTCGACTGGACTGGGGGCCACCCCCGCCGCTCCATTTCCCACGGCAACCTCCTGGACAGGAGCTGTCTTTTCCAAGGCTTGGGCTCCACGGCTGAAGAAAATGACGAACGGGGACCTGCGGTGACGGTGCGATCTGGACAGCCCCAGCCTCTCCCCAGCTCCAGGCCACAGAAAGAATGGCAGCCCTTATGCTTCCCCCTACTGCCTTAAAAAAGACAGTCTACTAAAGATGATGTAGAGGAGTGTAGAATACACGATTTTGTTACCCCTAATGCTAAACTCTGCCTCCTATCCCTGTAACTAGGTCACCACTGTTTTAAGATTCCAAAAGGGTGGTGCATCTATGGAGAGGATATGGGAACAGATCCATTTTCTGTCCCACTTAGTCACTGAGGAACATCAGTGCTTTCAAAAAATTAGATAATAGGTAGAAAACTGACACTATGAAACTGTCATGGTTTAGGAATGGTACTCGGCAATTTAGTTCTCCCAACGAGACTTTCCAAACCACACTGCCGCTCGGTCACTCCTCCTACCCCCTCTTCCATCCCCCCTCCCCGCGGGTGTCCAGAAAGGAGAATTGGAGGCACAAAAGGCAAAGATCACGGGTTGAGATAAGAACAATTTACTGGAAAAGGCAATGAGATAAGAAAATAAACAGTAACAGCAACAATATTAATAACAAAATTCTACAAAAAGAGAATGGTTCACATGCAAAAATGCTCACCACAGAGCCAGACCCAACCCGACCGCAGCCACGTTTTTCCGACTGGAAGGAACCCTTTCTCCCTGGAAGCAAGAGTCCCTTCCCCCTACCCCTGGCAAATGACATAAGGTATTATCGAATAACATAATGTCATGGCCATGCCCCCTCCCGCTGATCTGGGCCAGAACCAGGACAGAACCTAAGAGATTAAAAAATATATTTCTTTTTAAATGCAATCGGGGGAAAATAATATTGCCAGAATGACCAGTATAAAATTAATGTTCTTCAAGCTCAGAATTAGTTTTTAACATTGTCAATAATTTTATGAAGGAAATGATGAAGGAGAAGACAGCTATTTGAGTATCATCTAACACTCTGTTTTCCTGGTTTCAGAAACATAAAATCGTTGTTAGAAAATATCTCTAATGGTATTCCTGGAAATTTCAGTTTTCTTTTTCTGGGATGATTCTTTTTAATACCTGTAGAAATCAAGGAAGAAACTCTTAAAAATTAAAATTTGATGTGGTTTGCTAAAGATAATTAGATGAAAGTTTTTATAATATCTGTGGCAAATAATCTGCAAATTGTTACAGGTATTGTTATATCTTCAAAAGGACATGGAAAATGTTGTTCTTTGACTGCTGATGTCAAAGGTGTATCAGACTGAAAAGTCAGATCATCTAGATTTTGTTTGCAGAACATTACAGCTTAACTAGTAATTACATTTTAATTACCAATTTGAATTTGGTGGTACTCAGAATCCATTTGTTTGTTTGTTTGTTTCACTGCTTTGATAGCAGTTGTTGGTGTTCCAAAATAAAGAAATCTCAGATGGTACAATTTTCTAAGAGGCAGTAGCTTTACTATTTTGTTTCAAGTAATGTCTATTTTTGGGTACAGGAAAAAGTGTCAGTGAAGACTAAGAAGTACTAGATAAAGTTTATACTGTGGAAACTGGATGAATGATGAGTCCTCAGATTTTTCATGCAAGCAATTTGAGTCTTAACATCAAAAGTAATGTTCCAGGATTGATATTATATTAGTGGAAGGAAACTAAACCCAGTATTTAGCAGTTGTAGCACCACACATCATGCATGGTTGAGTCTTTTTCTGCATTAAATTTATGCTTTTGCATCTCATTAGGCTTCAGTAGAATTATTTTTGGCTTTTATCAGAGCAAATGAGAAAATAATTAAGCCAATAGATGAGATCCTGATTTTAAATCTCTCTCTTTTTGACCAGAAATTAGAAGCCACTAAAAGATACCGACTGACAAAGATTCCGAGAAAGAAACATTGTAATCTACAGCAAAGTATAGTACCTCCGGGGAACAAGACACCATAGCCTAGATGTAGCATAAAGACTTGAAATCTGTGTGAAGGGTTATTACTTTTTTAAGAAAAGCAGCATTGTTGTGAAGAGCTGTATGTCAGTAGGATACAAGTAGTCATAAGTCTACCCAGGGAACCAGAAACAATTTTCATTGAGGAAAGAATGTTTATTTTAAAAGGCTGAATTAGATTTCTGATGGATACGTGTCATTGGTGTATTTTGAACTTCATTTCAGAGATTTTGCCACAGTGCAAAGTCATATTAGTTCTAGGGCAGGACAAACAGAACTGGTAAATAAAACAATTTAAAATCTTGAACTATTTTTTGTAATTATATGTCTAAATTAATAACTGAATAAAGTAATTACCTTTTATGATACTCCTGATGTATAATACTTGAGCATCTGTCAATTATGATGAATTTCCAATGAAATCTTAAGAGCAACTTTTGAAATACTGAGTCAGTCTTTTACCTCTGTTAGCATTTTGATATCAGCTGGCCATACTTTCAGAGCTCAAGAACAATAAAAGAAACAATATCTGAATATATTGTTGTATCAGTTTGTCACAAGTAGTGAACAAATACTTGGTGTATCATTCTTTTGGAAGACTATAAAACAAATTGAATATATAACTGGGCTTGAGCAAAAAATACAAAATCTTTTGGGAAAAAATATATCTTCCTGTTTCACAAAAGTATTTGTTTGTACTTAGTGGAATACATTTTTTTTAAAATTTTGTTACGAGATAGTAGAAACCCTTCATGATCTGTCCAGTTTTGGGATGGGTGAACATGATGTTCCAGAAGAAAATATACTTTGATAGGACTTGGAGAAATTAGTTCTTATAATAGAGAGCATATGTTCTCCATATCTCAAAGACAAACATTTTTCGTATTGAACTTGGGGTTCTTGATTTCCCCATGAGTAGACAATAGTTGCAGGTATAAAATTTTGTTAAGTAATGAGTAGTAGCATTCTCCTGGACTGTCTAAAAAGAGGGGTGACAGGTTGTATGTGCGTAAGCAGGATAAATTACTTTAAAATAACAAACCCAGTCCTTTTTGAATGCACTTACCCGATTTAAAATGCAAAGGGGTCTGTGTCCTTACTGAAATGAGTCTAGTCTGAAATATATACTAAATTTGAGAATAGAATCCCTTGGATTTTTGTTTGCCTAAGTTTTCATCTGTTCTTTTTCTCTCTTAGTGTATGCACATATAAATGAATCTCTTTAAAAGACAAGTTTTCTCCCTCCTTCCCATTCTTTCTGCTCCCATCAGTCTAACTCTGCCAAGTTGCTTAAGTGGTTATCATTTAAAAAGCAAGCATATTATATGCCCTAAAATTGGACCTGAAAAATGAAAGCTTTCTTAAAAATTAGCTTAATTAAATATAAATTTTCATGTGAACATTTTATCAATTTCAGCTAAATAATACTGGATTAGGATAAGTTTATTCTGAAATAATGGCCCATATACTCATTTATTAATTCACCTTCTCTCATATCATCCTTATTACTATTTTTCTTAGTATGAATGCACCTTAACATCATTTATTCATAACCACACATTGGTGAGATGGCCAGTCTGAAAAATTATTCCTGTTAATCACATTCACAATATATGAACTATTTGTAAACATAGAAAATGAAGTAAACTTGTTTTCTTTGTTTCAAATTAGGCTCATGCACAGTTAGTTCGAGAAGTCGATGTAGAGAAGGTGTCAACTTTTGAGAACCCCTATGTAGATGCACTGAGAAGTTTATGGAATGACCCTGGAATCCAGGAATGTTATGATAGACGACGAGAATATCAGTTATCAGATTCAACAAAATAGTAAGTATATAGTGGTTACAAACAACTGTATCTTATTTTCTGTTCTTTCTAACAAATTAATTCTTATTTTTTATCTTTGTATACTTTATTTTTGTGTACTTCCATGTACAGGTTTTTGTGTGTGTGTGTGTGTACAAGTATCTGTGTGTGAGTACATATTCAGCACAAACCTGCACTTAATAATGTGAGTGTAAAGACTACTGTAAGGAAGGTAGTGTATCTAGTTTAGTATTATGTGCGTGTTTGTTTTTCAAAACATAAGCCTATGATAATTTGAAATCTTACATTAAGTTTATTACTAGGGAAGTGCAATCAAAGGTAGACCTCTATGCAATTCATAAAAATTGCAATGCCCTTGAACATCTGTTTTCCTAGTTTAAAATAGCAATGGAATTTAACATCGGACCCCGAGCATTGTCTAAACGTCATCTCCAAGAAATTTAGTTGCTCTGAGTAATATACTACAGAGCTCTGGTAAAATTTTTCATCTGGTAAAAAAAAAAAGGATAGTGGTAGAGGAGGATGACTTTTTGGTATTGCCCACTAGAAAAAGAGTTAGCATACTTGGGCATTGAAGTTGTGGCAAAAACTTCCATGGTCTCCACTGGAACTTTTAGATTACCTATGGAAATCAATCATATTATATTGTTCTAGTCTCCATGTCAGGTTGGCATGAAAAGCATCCTCTCATTGAGGAAAACACAGAAGAAACTGAAAGGCACCATGAAAGTCCCATTAAAGTCAATGGAACGTGGCCATACACATAACAAAAGTCTGGAGTGAGATTTACCTGCACAGTAGCATGAGGATCCTTATCTAGCACAATCCTTTATACATGACTGAGTCAAGACAAACTTTAAAATATCTTGCTGATACAGTTTAGGCAGCTAGAGAGCTACTAGTACGTGAATTAGGTCTGCTCAGATTTACTCCAATGCTGTTATTACCATACCATATTCTGCTTCTGCTTTATTAGCCTCTCATACAGGTTGTTCTATGCAATATGCTGTTCCATAGAGCTGGTTACCTTCACAGTCTATCACTTTTATTACTTATATATGCATATTTTGGTGCACAATGGTTCAAAATACAGTAAAATCTCTCTTGTATTGCATGGATTCTCAGTGTCCCCAAATATACAATATTGTCTTTTATTTTTCAATGGTAAGAAAGCTAAAAATCATAGGAAATTGCATATAAGTGAAAATTTTTAGGGTACATAAGTAGGAAAAGAACATTTTAGAGACAAATTAAGCTAACTATACTTTCTGATTGTTTTAATTTTGAAATGAACAGCAAACATAAGTAGGTGAAACAGAGATTTTCTTATACTTTGAATTTCTTATATTTGTATGTCCTAACTTTGATTCCATGATAGATATAATACTGATTTCAAAATTGAAATTAATGCATATATTTTAATGGTTGCCTTAGAAGAATACAATAAAATTAATAAGTCTCCAAAGTAGGAAATAGACATCTGATGCCACTTCAGATCAAATTGTACTGCATCTTAGTTTTGACTTAGTTCTAATGAAATCATCATCATAGTAGATCTTTTGAGTAGTATTAAAATAGTATAGCTCATTAACGAGCTATAGAAACATGATTTTCATACATTTTCTTGCAGAAGGGAAATATACTAGTTGATTGGTAATTTTTAAAGCTCAGCATATGTAACCATTTAACAACATGATTTACTGAGGATTTTGTAGATTTTAATTATAAAATATTAGCGTTAATTTTGTGTTCTGCAAAAATTGTTTTAGGACAAGTAATAAAACATTAGAATTATGAAGCACTATATTTGAGTCTTTATATGAGCTTCTCTTATATTTATCCTTGCAAATAGAGTTTCTTTAAATATGTAAGTCCAGGAAAAGCAATTAGCAGAAACCAGAAGCATTATTTCAAAAATACAGTCCACATGTCACCAAACAGGGTGAAAGAAACTTATCCAAACTTATCCTTTGATGCGAACAAGCAGACACTTGTTTATTCAGGGCGGCAGGGACATGGGGGATAGCCTCCTCTGAAATGTGTCCCACTTAACAAACAAACCCCATCCATTTTATATACTTTTTCTGATGAATCATCGTTACATAAGTTCTTTTACATACTATGCCTACCATGCCCGCTCTTAAATTTAACCTTTACATTGATTGGTTCCAATAGTTAATAACTTCATAAATATTCTTATCCTAAAACAATCATTGGTCCTCTCTACTGAGGTCTACTGATTGGAATCCTTAATATTAAAATCAAGATGGGAAGGGTGAATTGCTCTAAACTGAGCCTAGAGATACTTCTGAGACAGAGTCCAAGAAGCGAGTAGTTGCTTTATTCAGTGCGTCGGGTGCGTGGGGGATCGCTCCTCCTAACACACACACACAGCGCTCCATACAGTACAGTATTCTGGGTAAAATTTATGAATATTCATCACATTCCTTGGGATAGGAGTGGTTTTACAAATTACTTCTCGGAAGTCATTAATACATTAGCATATGTGCCACGCATACGCTGTGTACCCTGGTGGTCGCACAGAGGAAGGCTCCTCTTCTCTCTCGGGGGTCTTTCTGATGAAGGCTGGTAGTCTTCCTCACAATGCACTTATCACCTTTCTCTCTAGAGTATGCGCAGTCCTTCGTTGGATGATTTGGTGGTTTCTGAGCTGGTTTCAAACAGATTCTGTCCCTCTTATCTTGACAAGGTGCATTGTGTTTCTCTTATATTGACAAGGCTAAAGCGCATCTTGTTTCTTAGGCTTGTGATTAACATTTGCTGACTCTTAATAGTTAACTCGAGCTTACACGAGTTAACTATTGATCAATCCCTCTCAAGGGTAGTGGGTTTCCAAGCAGCATAACTGGTGAGCATGATGGTCTCCATAGCTTCTTGACTGAAACAGAAGGGTCCAGTAACTTCTTGGCAAGATTGCTGTGGTTACACATTCCAAACACAGCACTCTTGATATTTCTATACCTTATATTTCACAATTTTCTACTTTTAATCATAGCTAACCCTTTTATATGATTTAATTGATTATTTGATCACAATATTCATAGCACACATGTTTAGCAATAAAACATTGTCCTTGTTTTAGCCAGGACAGTGTTAATTTTTGCAGTAGCTGGGAGGGGGCGTGGCCAGGGCCCGAAGGTTATTCTATACCATCTCACATCATTGCTGGTGGTGGGGGAAGGGCCTCACTTCTGAGGAGAAGGGATTCCTTTAGGTTGAACAAGTGTGGCAGACAGGGAGGTCAGGGTGGGGTAGCAGTCACATCGGGTTGGGCTCTTCAGTGAGCATTTTCGCATGTGAATCACTCTCTTTCATACACTTTTGTTGTTAATATTGTTGCTGTTGCTGCTTGTTTTCTTGTCTCATTGCCGTTTCCAGTAAATTGTTCTTATCTCAACCTGTGATCTTTGCCTTTTGTGCCTCCAATTATCCTTTCTGGCCACCTGTGGGGGCAGAAGAGGGGGATGGGGAGGGAGTGAGCAGCAGTGTGGTTTGGAAAGTCTCGTTGAGAGAACTAAATTGGGGAGTACCATTCCTAAACCACGACAAACATCTAAACAAAATTTGCCAGCTTTAAGTCTCTATATCACAAAGCAGAAAAACATAAATTTATTACTAGGATTGACAAAGCACTTAAAAGGAAGTAAGCATTCAGTGCTCACTGACTTGGTGAGATTTCAGTAATTTCATCTGACTTGATATATATAACTGGAAAAATAGTTTGTTGGCCACCAGCTCTCTTGTATATGTTTTGAAACGTGTCAATCTCATTCTGCTTCTTCCTTCATTCCTTGCATGAGTCTCTCCTGTAGTCTTGTCAGTTTTTTTTGCGCCAGCATTTTTACAGTAGTGGTATTTTTAATCTGTTCAGTGTTGCTTTTTTCCCCCTCACCATTAGTACATGTTGTCTTTCTAAATCTCTTTCCCTGTATTTTCTGTTTCTGTTGTTTCTAAATTCTGTTGCTAGCTTCTAATATATCCTGTAAGTTTCTATACTTTCACTTTCTGTCAACTTCTGAGCTGCTTTGTCATTCTTAGCAACACTTTTGAAGTTTTCTAACCACTGCTAGTACACTGCAAGAATACATCTGATAGATGTGCATTTACCAGAAGGGGTAAGAGGAGTTTCTAAGAAAGTAAGTTTCCTGAAAGGTGGGAGTTGATTTAAACCTCTTGGTAGCTCGGCAAATGGATTCCATACTTTCCCCTTACCACTGGATGCACCAATGGTTGTATGTTCATATTGGTTTTTAAGTAATGTCAAGAGCACAACTTATAAAAAGATGATATTCACTTCCCACATACATTGCTGGGTGACTTACCCACTTATTTACCACTAAACCACTTCCATTTATGGCTTCAAAGATACCATTCACAGTGTGAGACATGTAAACCAACACCACAGTGTGGATAGCCTGAAATAATAGCTGGGTGAGATTAGATCTTTTTCTATATATAAACTCTACAGACCTAAATCCAAATAGAAACAAGTTGGTAGTCAACATTTTGATTATATCATGTTTTTTCAAAGTCTAAAGGTAAGAGAAGCAACAGTTTTGCCAAAAAGATACAGTTGTTAGAAGTAGCATTTCACATTCGTGTTACAACTTGCAGAATTTGGGCTATAACTAGAGTTTGTGAAGACTCATCACCATAGGAAACATTTAAAATGTAACTGGAAAACTTGCCATAACCGTGCTAAGAAACTTCACTTTCACTACCCCATTAGATAGAAGAGTTATGGCATGGTGTACCTCCAACCAAGGGTTTTCTAGTTGTTACACAAGCACTGAGGATATTAGTTTAGCTTCTCTTCCCTGACTGTTTTATTACATTTTGTATAATTAAATATAATTCTCCCTCAAGTTCCTACCCCACTTTATCTATGCCAGTCAGTATTTAATGCATTTTTTTTAGTTATACATACATGGTTATCCTATCATGCAATAGACATACTAAATAGAAAAGGAAGGTCTGAACAAAGGCATGGAATTTTCTGTGTAATGGTGCTTCCTCTGGAAAAACTGAAGATTAAGCAGTTGAACTAGGGAAATTCAAAAAGGCAAGTGAGATCGCATTAAACAGTGTACAGGATGCGTTTCTTTCAAGATTTTTTTTTTATGCAGTACTGAATATGCTTTTCATATCTTTATAATTTTTAACCCCATTTCCCATTTAGAAGTTTTGAAAAATTTGCACAACTCTTTTTCGGTTTGATGACTTCAGTTTTTTAGCTGCCTCCTAATTTTGGTTTTGAGCCATGTAAAAATTATAAATTCAGAGAAGTAATTAGGTAGGATTTGGATGGGATAAGAATAAAAAGAACACTGCATCTTTCTTCTACACCTACTAATCTTAGCTTTACTACATTTATTTTACTTTAGACTAAGAGTAGATAATCCCGGAAACTGGTAAACATGCCTCAACTTTTTGCAAGTGGTAAAGAGGCTCAGAGATGCAAACATCCACAGAGGTTCTGAAAATGCAACCAATACTTTATATTTAGCTTTGCTCACAGCTTGTGCTACTATAGTGGAAATTGATTCCATTTACTGTACTGGGTGTTCCCAAAGAGGATGCTTGTCTCAGCCTGGCAACTCTCATGTAGGAAAAAAATCCTGCTACAACTACTTTGACATTTTGCTTATGTGGAATTCAGAGACAATAAAGTTATATGTATTTTTCAAAAGTGCATTAAAAACCACTTGCCTTTCAGAGCTTATTGTTTTCTAGCACATGGTCAAAATTACTGCTTGTTTTGGGTAGTCTCATCAGCCAGTACAGTTTTTGGCAAAAAGAAAACTAACAGAACTCCCCCACCAAACCCCAACAATAACTCAGTAAGGGTAGCTCCATCCAATTTCAGAAGAAACAGGTCCCAAAGAACAGAAATATAATAAATGGAATTAACCAAAGCTTATGACTTAAGGCTACTTAATCAGATTATTTTGTGTTTTTTTAACTTGAACTGTCAGTGTATATGTATGACAGGTAGTTGTAGAGAGCAATAAGGTCTCCCCCGAGCCTCCTTTTCTCCAGACTAAAAAACCCCAGTTTCCTCAGCTGCTTCTCATAAGACTTGTGCTCTAGGTCCTTCAGTTGGCCTCGGCCCATCAATCCAGTCTGTCCAGATCCCTCTGTAGAGCCCTTTTACCCTCAAGCAGATCAGCACTCCCACCCAATTTGGTGTCATCTGCAAACATACTGAGGGTGCACCCAATCTCCTCATCCAGACCACTGATAAAGATATTAAACAGGACTGGTCCCAGTACTGAACCCTGGGCAACACCACTTGTGACCAACTAACTGGGTTTAACTCCATTCACCACAACTCCTTGAGTCCAGTCTCTTAGCCAGTTTTTTACCCAGTGAAGAGTATACCCATCCAAGCCATGAGCAGCCAGTTTCTCCAAGACAATGATGTGAGCAATGATGTCAAAGGGTTTACTAAACTCTAGGTAGACAATATCCACAGCCTTTCCTTAGTGTTCTTAGGTGCTTCTATGGTTTCTAACGCATTGACAACCCTTGCATCTTTGCTGCTGCATGGATCTCCATCCCCTACCTCTGCTGAAATGGCTATGGTTCTGTGCACATTAATACAGGGTCATTTCAAATGTACTCCAGAGTATTCAACATACAGTGGAGCAGACTGAAGGACCTTGCTAGCATACTATCTCAAACACTGGCATGCCGATTCCAGGCTTATCTATAGCAAGCCTGGTTTTATCCCTTTACCTCTCCAAATCTAGTTTAAAGCTCTTACAATGAGCCCTGCTAACTCTTGCACAAATATCCTTTTTCCCTTTTGAGAAAAATGTATCCCATTTGACACCAGCAGGCTTGGAGTCATGTGGACTGACCTGTGATCAAAAACCCAAAATTCTGCTCGTGACATCAGTCATGAAGCCAGGTATTGATCAGCTGGCTCTTCCTGTTTCTTTCCTCATCATTCCCTGCAACTGGAAGGACAAAGGAAAACATAAGACCTTTCATTCCCCACAAAAGAGAGTCTGCTATGACAATAACCTGCCTTTTTTTCTTTATGGAAGTGGTTTGGATATGGTGCATAGGCTGACTTAACCTTGACAACACCTCCAACATAGAGGGACCATCATCCTCATCATTTGGTTCCACTTGCAGACCCTCATACCTATTGTACAAGGACACCTGGGAAGGTGAGGTAGTCACAGAGGAGATGCTCCTGCTGCGTCAGGCAGGAACTTGTTGTCACCACCCCCATCCCTTAAGTCATTGCATTCTGCCAGGTGGAGAGAGCATAGGGAATCCTCCATATCATGTGTCCTGTCTGCCAGACAAGACTATCCCAGGGAAGATTGGGTGCAGTTCCAGTAGTCAATCTCCTTAGACTCCTGATACTGCTTAACCTACTTACCTCCTCCCTGTAATCTCCTGAACAAACTTTCTGTTAAATGGTAAACTTAATTTCTTGGGTTTTCTCCCTTCTCTCTTCCCCTGTACTCCCATTCTCCTCATATAGATTAAGAAAAGGTCTAATTGCTGACTGTGTTGTAACAAGTCATCTTTACTAGTCTTAGATTAACCCTTTTATTAGTGTGAATAATCAGCTCTATCTCAACAAATTTATTTTATGTTTAGAGGCTTTCTAGTGTGGTGCCAGTCACATTCCTTCTCCTAAGCAGTGCATTTCAGAGGCAGTATATCCCCCAAGAATTTCTCCTGTGTTCATAAGGACTTCCATCAGGATTTCTTCTTAGCATGGGGTTTATTAACACGCCAGTGAATATTAATTTAGTATCTCGCTCCACCAGATTCCCTGAGTTTGGAAGAGGTACTGGGCAGTATTCCTGAATGAAACAATCTTATTCTTTGCCTTGGAAAGGAAAGGGAGTCTTAGAAATAGGTGAAGGCTATAGCTATCTACCTTTGCCCATCTCTTAGTGCCTTCTCTTGATTAATTGGACTATATACTAAATTGAGTTGAGAGTTACAGAAATTCATAGTCATGGAATGCTTTGGACTATAAGAGATATTTAAAGATCATCTGGTTCCACTGCCCTGGGAGCTGGGTATCCTGAGGACAACTGGTTTTGGTATTAAAGACTGAGGCAAAGAAGGCTTTAAGTACTTCTGCCTTTTCCTCATCCCCTGACACTATGCTATTCTCTGTATCCAGCAAAGGATGGAGACTCTCCTTAGCCGTCAAGATGGTATCCTTTCCCTGAAGTGTATTGACTACACCATTCAACATGGTGTCATCTGCAAACTTGCTGAGAGTGCACTCAATCCCAGTATGTCATTAATAAAGGTATTGAACACTAAAGGTCCCAATATGGACCCCTGAGGGAGACCACTTACTACAGGTCTCCATTTGGACATTGACCCACTGCCCTTTGTGAAACCATGTTAGCTCTCTCTAATCACCTCTCTGTCTTACATGTTTTTTGACACATCTTCCAGGATGATCTCTTCCATGATCTTCCTGGGCACAGAGATGAGGCTGAATGGTTGGCAGTTCATCTGATTGAATTAATCCTGAGAAAATGCTAATATATCATGTGACTATTTCCAACAGAAATGTGACCTCAAAGATACTGAAAAATAGTAATTCATGGATGGAGGTGGGTGTTTGTTTGAAGTGCCTGCCCCATGTTTGTTTATGTTGAAAATATTTCAGAAGTTCATTTATTGAAAGTAAATTCAGATATGTTTTGATGGTCAGTCTTCATTAGGTGGCATAATTCTGGGATTTTAATTAAAGCTGAATGTTGAATTACAAGGTTCTGGTGAACAGGGTTATATTAACCATGTTCATGAAGAGTGTTATTGGTTAAAACTACTCTTGTTTTGATACTGAAATCGGTCAGATAGAAACTTGCTAACACAGTTTTGAGCATTAGAAAGCAGGCATCCGTTATTGCAGCGCTGGGCACTCAGAGGATCTTTCCTCTAATTGAGTGCACTGAGCATCAGGTAAACAGAGTTTTTATTATACACACTGATTACATATTCATTAGCTATCCCCACTTACTTTATGTATATATATTACTTTATTT
>VZTA01001629.1:37919-74658 GCA_013398855.1 Mohoua ochrocephala | reverse complement strand
CGAGATATTAAATAGTATTGGTCCTCATACAGATCTTTGAGGGACGCCACTGGTTACTGGTTTCTACTTGGACATTGAGCTGTTGACTATTTTTGTTAGCAGCCATGGAGTCAATTCCTAATCCTTCTAAATAGCCCTCCCATCAAATGTTTATCTCCCTAATTTATCAGCAAGATTGTTGTAGGGAACCATACCAAAGACCTTCCAGAAGCAGAGATAGATAGTATCCATAGCTTTTCCCTTATCCCATAATAATCATGGAAGGCCACTGGATTAGTCAGGCGTACTAACGCCTGATAATGTACTGACGATTTTCGTTTCCTTTCTCCACTTTCTATGGCCAAGTTTATCAGGGTTTACTGGTTTACTGGTAAGGAGTATGAAATTACCCACAGTGGTGCCTGAAAAGCAAAACACAAGGCAAAGGACATTCTCAGCTTTTTCCTCTATTGCTAAAGGATCCAGGCATGAAAGCCTAAAAAGAGTGTGAGAACTTGGCAAACGTCACACAGACGCACACACACGGCCACATACACATGCAGTGGAACTAATGGAATTTGCCTTTTGGCAGCTGTCCAGCTGAGGAACAACTACTACAAAAATCACCTTTCACCTGGTGCTTTTGTTCCTTTCAAATTATGCCTCAGGAGAAAAACAGTTGGCAGAAACTGAGTGTTCCTTAGAAGGGAGGAGAATTTAAAGGCACAGAGTAAGTTCATCTGCTACACCACGTGTTTTTTGTCAGGAGGCTTTGAGCTTGGACAGGAGGTTAGGTTGCTGCCAGGAGGAAACCCTGACAGATTTGATCACAGCAATTTTTTTTTGCTGTGTTTTTACATCTGATACCTTCTTCTTGCTGCCATTAGTGGTAGGAAAGTTGACTGTAGTGCCAGTATTTCTGGTCTGTTCGTGTAAGTGTGTTTGAGTCCTGGTATGACTGGCAGAGTAACAACAGCATACAGGCAGGTATAATTTAGACTGATGTTGTGCCAATTTTACCTTCAGACAACCTCGCTAAATCACTTTGTCAGTGACCTTCAACAGACTGAAGCACTGTGGCTTATTTTCCTGAGCAAAACTGCCAATTATAGTTAATTTCCTCAAATAGATGGTAGGTGTTTTAAATTGTAAATTGCACTGATTGAGAAAAGGAAACATTCAGCTCTCTTCTACAGCTGAATACAAATGCAGAACTAATTTTTTTTCCTGTGGGACTTGAAGGTACATATGACAACAAATAACATCAGCATACATACAACAATACTGCTTAAATAAATCTAAAGAAGAAAAACTTGACCTGTTCCTTTTCACAAGAACTACCTATATTTAGTCAAAGATGACTGAAATTCAGTTTCTCAGAAGCAGTTGCAGACATAAACTGTGTCATTTCACATCTAATTCCATGTAGTTCATATATAATTCCTATTAAATGAAAAATTTAACTTGCCTTTCTTCAGATGGAATAGTAAATCATAATATACAATATTGATACTATATCATTCTATAATATCGTATTGTATCAAACGGCACATGCCATGTAATATTTACATTATAAAGGGCTTTTTATTAGTTGCTTCTAATTTCCTACTTATGTCAGTTAATTATAATTGACAAGCCACTGTTATTACTTTCTAAATTTTGAGTAAAGCATGAGCCCCAACACTGAAAGTACAAAATGTGAATTCTGCTTGGAACATTGCAAAATGGAAAGCCAAAATGAGATACGAGTTCTCATCGAGTTTGTTCAATAGAGAAAAGATTTTTCCACCAGCACAGATATATAATCCACAAATTATTCAAAACCAACTGGTATTTTCAAGTAATGGAGTTTAGATGGATCAGATACCAGTGAGCTCAGTGCTGTGTTGCTGAATTTTGAGTTTAAATCATGATTCTGACCAGCAGTTTTGAGGGTAGCTTAGTATAATTAATAATTATATAGAATGTGTGAATCAAAATGGTCTTTGTTCAGCTTTAATATTGTAGATAAAATATCACAGCTTCATAATATGCTCAAAACTAATGCTTGGAAGCAGTTAAAGTGTAAATAATACAGAATGCTGCAGGTTTTGTCTGTACTTTACCCCTTCTCATCCCTCTTCCCTAATATTTTTCTGTGAAAACAAAAAATCTTACCAAGTTGATGACAAAAAGGTAGTGCCAGTTATTTCGGATAGGGATACTAATTTCTGTTTGGAAAAGTCATACACATTTTCATCACGGAGTAATAATGAATAAAATGTTTACATGAACTTTATATTCAAGGTTCTGTCTTATTTCCTACACATCTGTTATTCAATTCTAGGGAAAATCTTTTATGTGCCCGTACTATTTTGGGAAGTATTAGAGTAATTAAATATTCATATTTCACATTATAAAGCTCTTCATCATATACAACTTAGATCTGATTTTCCCAGAAATAGCTATAGTATATTCTATTCCATCTTTTAAGTTGGAATTAGCACCTTTTATTAACAACTTAGTTGTTTGATAGTCTAATTGTTAGTTGGTTTGGTATAATTAATTCCAGTAAGATTTAATACATTGTTGTGTGTAGATGAAGATGTCATTAAAATGTAGTAGAGAAAAAAACCTGAAAACATGGCGATATGCTAAAACCAAACAAAACCAACCAACCAACCAACCAAAAAACTCCCAAAACCCACAAAAGTTGTTATCTCCATTGGACGTCTCATATGGATCTTCTATTTACCTGTAACTAACACTTCCAAGATTTCCAAATAAAAACTAAGGTGTCAAAGATCCGGTAAACATCAAAATATGGTGCCAAACTATTATCTATCACAGTGGAATAAAATTATAGTTTCATAGGATCCACTGACATAACAAACACAATTATTTCCTGAATTCTCCAAAGGCAACCACAAATTGAACTAGTCTTCAAAATGAAGAATTGTATAGCTGCATCAAATAATTAGATGTATTCTTAAGATTTGATTATTCAGTTCACAGCTTCCAGTGGTGCCTACAAATGCCCAAAGGGAGAATTTGCACAAACAACTTCACTGGCACTTGTTGAATACAGAGCGTGTGCTTGTGTTGTTCAGTTGTCTGCAGAGAAGGTTCATTCACATTCATTTTAAATGGCACATAGGTACTTACTTGTCTTAAGCGTATTTGAAAGTAATCACTCTTTAGTTGTAGGTAGTATTAGGTCAACATTACTGAATTCTTTCTGCAAATTCTACTTGTCTAGATTAACTAGAATGTAGTTGCGTCTGGGCTTGGGAATTTTGATTATCAATAAATGTTGAATTATGTCTTCTAATTTAAAAGTCGTATACGTTATTGGCAACTTAATTGTGGTATATTCATCGTGCCAACAAACTTTTGCCACTCTACAGCTAATTGCACTCAACCCATGTCTTATGCTCACTGACTTGACAGTGCAGTATTAATCTACCCTGAACAAATTTTGCAGTGGGATTTATATATCCTGCAAGTATATGGCCCTGCTCCTCTGGCTCCTTGTGGACCTGCTCACTGGCAGAGCATGGGAAACTGAGAAGTCCTAGGCTTAGGGTACGCATTACTCAGTAACAACTAAAACATCAGTGTGCTGTCAACAGTATTCTCATACTAAATTCAAAATACTGCACTGTAACAGTTACTATGAAGGAAATTAATTTTATCCCAGCTGAAACCAGGACACAGCTTTACTACATTCACACTTTACCAAGTGCATCACTTCAGCAGAGAAATGTCAGCTATTTGAGGTCACTGCTACGCTTTTGCTGACAGTGTTTCAGCTAATGCCTGCACAGAAAAATATGTTCTTCTTTCTGAATTAATTTAACTGTATGATAGTTTTATGGTTTTAATTAGTCTTTCATTATTGAATCAGTAAGCATTGCAGGCTTAGTCCAGTTCCCCGTCAAATAAAGCAGATTCAGTTACACTGGAAGTGCAAGAAACACTCCCCTTATCTGTTGGAGGTCACTGAAAGGATAGGCTTCACAATGCCCTCTTTCTTTTGAGCCATTATGGTCTGTTTTGTCAAAGCAGTGTACTGTATTTAGAAGACTGTAAATTCTAGTTATGGTGTAACTTGCATGACAAAAACCCTTATAAAAATTATTAGTGAATTTATGTGGCTACCTCATTTCTATTTTAGTTATGACTCCTCTAAAATAATAATAATTTTACTAATAAATAAAATCAATATATTAAATGTTAATTCAATAGTTTGAAAAATTATTAGTCTTGGTAATTTTTATTCAAAGCAATTTTAGGGGGCAAAAGTGTGTCAAAATGGATTAACACAGGATGAAATATAAAATGTAGCCTTTTTATAAATTCTTGTCCAGGATGAATAAATACAATCTAAGTAATTGCAAATATTTTCAGAAAAAGAAATAACTTTTATGTGTTTCTTTCAGTAACCATAACATGTGTACAGTATAAGTGTCAGTGTTTATCTTCGTCATAGATCTTTTAACAATCTTCTTAAAAAACATGTCTCACTTCTCAAAAATTAAGTATATAGGAAAACTTTGAAGTGTAGTGAAAACTTTGATAAAAGGGAAAGAAATCTGATTTTCCCAGTTACATAACTAAAAGTTTTTTCTTTTATATCTTACATGGAATGAGATCTAATATCAGTTAGCTGCTGAACAGAGAATAGTATAATCAGCATGTAGACCAGCCAAAACTTCATGTATCAACATCTCTCCTGAGTAATAACTGTTGCTGCTATTTTGGTCCTAACTAGAGATCAAAATCAGATATTATCTATAGAGATATTCTAAAGATTTTCCCTACCACAGAATCTGTGAGATATTATAATTTCTTCATTGAGTTGCATTCATTGAGTTGAATCCATATCAGCATACTGATGTGGAATAAACTTATAAGGAAAGGAACTCCCATATCAATCACAGATAACTCTTATTAAATCACAGTGAATAATTGAATTCACAACATCTCTACTTCTGAGAAGAGCTTGTAGTCTTTTGTAGAACTATATAGGACCCTATAGTCGCTCTGTGTGACAATTCATATAGTCCATTGCCCTGTATTAACTTCTTGGAAAATCTCATTTAAAGCTTGGGAAACTGAGTGATGGGCTGATTTAATGCACTTATTGTTGTCCAGGAAAACATCTTGTGGGAAGCACATAATTTAGATCATGGACTAGTCATCATTTCTCTCTTTATTTTAGTAAGAACAGTATTCAGTGTACTGCCATTTGTAAAATATCATCTGACTTTCATTGTACATGGAACAGTTAATGCCCAGAAAGATGCAAGCAAATTTTTTTTATGAAAAAAAAAGGTTTGTGTAATCATGTAATTGAAAGCTATAGGCAACATAGAGTACAGAGTTAAGGTAATATAACAATTCCATATTTTTCATGCAACCCCTTTTTCAACCTCAGAATTTTTCTTTCTCAATAGATTTTTGTATTGGTTCTCTGAAACTATTTGAAAAAGCTTGTGAAACAGCATTTTCTTTTGGATTTAATCCTCGCTAATGCATGGAACACAAGACTGTAGGGATTTCAGCTGATATTCCTTACAGTCCATCCACTTGTGAATACCACACAAAATTGTCCTTTAATTCTCTTTTCTTGAAAAGGAACATTTCCTGGATGTACAACAACATCTATGTGCTGTCCCTGGAATCCCAGCAATTTTGTGTGTGTGTTGCAGCTGGAGTGATTAAGAACATGAATTCAATTATGTTGCATGTTCCTTAGTTAAATGTTGCTGCTTTACAGAGCTACCACTTGCAGCCCAAATGGTTTTGTTTTGTTGTTATTAATGGCGTTAGAATAATGGCTACTTTAATCGTGTGTCTTCTGCTATTCAGTGATAATATAGGAATTAAAACAAAACTAAACACATTTCATTCAGGCAAATTTAAGCAAATTTTTCAGCTTTCATTGGATTTCACATTGAAAGCTACCTAGAACAGTAGGAATCTAGGTCTTCACATTACTAAGGAAAGAGATAGAAGGTGTCTAATTTATGGCTAAGGACTGCATTGAAATCATTAAATATGGCTGTTTGCTGGAGTTATGCACATGGTTGATGTATTATAATTTAATTTTAACATGATTATGGGAAGGGAGTGCCAAAAAAGAAAACTGATTTCTTTCTGGAAGCCAATTAGCTGTACAGAACTTTTTCATGCGCATTTATGTGTACATATTTGCATATATGTATACACTCACACACAGTTACACACACATTGCCATTATTCAGTAAAGAGTTAAGAAATAATAGTTATTTAAGTCTAGTCAATATGAATATATTTTTCTTTCTTTGATTAAATGAAAAGACTTCCAAACAACAGGCATATAGATTTATTGCCAGCCTTTGTGATCTTTCCTAGCATAGAGGATCCACAGTCAACTTCTAAGTAAATTTAAGAAGCTGAAATTCTCAACAATCATTTTCCTCCACTCTATTTGAAGTGTCAAATGGCTCATTTGATCTTTCTTCAGCTGCCAAATTAGAACTTCTTGTTACAATTACAAAGGTAGCTGGAGAGCCTTGGCCATAGGTGTGAGCCAGGTACAGTGTTATGACAGCCAACCTGCCCCACTGATGGACCTCTTTTTTTGGACTTGACTCAAGTCTTGCACACTAAGTGAGACTCAAAGTGAAGTTATGCCACTAGTCTTAGGAAAAATGTAGAAAGGAAATTTTGCTTTCCTAATGCTCTCTTGAGACTGTAATGAACTGTTGACTTGACCTGATTGTAAAATTATAATGGTTTTCATGGGAAGGGAAAACAAGAGCTTTAGAGTTCTATTAAAATGGCTATATAAATGAGACATATCACTGAGAGAATGACTGTAAAATCCTGTATTAATCTGGTTTGAGATGGAAATTTCCAGAAGGTTAAGCAGGTGCTATGTGAAACTGGGAGGTCATACAACTAATAATGTGCTGTGTGATTTCTGAAAACTGAGCCCTTTTCCAAAATTAAATGGGGTCAAAAGGTATACTATGTAACAGATGGAGCAATTGCATATAAAATGCAAAGAAATGGCATCAGCTTAAGCAGTTGTGGATGATTTTTTGCTGCCATTAGAGGCTTAAAAATGAATACCTAATATGCAGGCCTGGGAAACTGCATGCGTGGGACCTGCTATATTACATGCATGTGATTCATATTGTCTGAATGGAGGAAGATGTAGCAAAAATTGCGAATACAACTGGGACAACTTACAAAACTAGAAAATCTGTTTCTGAATGAGATTTTTATTCATTATGCAAAGGAAATGTGAGCCAGAGGACATGCTTACAACAGGGCGACTTCTTCATTTGTGATAGATTTATGCATGGCATTGAGAACAAATCAGGGAATACAAGGTGACTGTACATCCATAGATAAATGAAATCAACTACTTTTTAATAGTCTATTAACACATTGATCAGTGTTTCAAAATTAAAACCTTTTAGAGATATTTGCTGAATTAATGTTTGCAACTGCATTGCTCACAGGGCTTCTTAGAGAGGAAAAAAAATTAGCCCTCATGAAACACTTCTTCATTATGACCATATTGGCTGGTGCTGTTTTCAAAATGGCTCATATATGCTTGTGTTTTTCTGTATGTGTACTATCCATACCTATATAATCATATATATATGAAAAAGAAGTGGTTCTGGCAGACAAAAATCCTTCACAAAGGACATTTGACCAAGTTCAGTAATATGTTGCACCATGCTCTTTTCACTCAGCAGTGAATGGAATTGTAGGACAAATGAAAAGAGGTCACCTGGTCTTTAATAGATGCATTACGAAGTCACGTCTTTTTCTAACAGTTGTTGCTAACAGTAAGATGTTTTTCTAAAACATGAACCTTTATACAAATGTATTCTTCAGTAGAGCTATGCTATCTACAGCATATTTAAGATATGTAATTAAATAATTCCTAGCCTACAGAAAAAAAAAAATTCCCATCCCATTTACATTTTGAAATATTTTTCTTTGTTACATTTCAGTATCATGAAAAGTGAAACACAAACTTTACAAACCAAGAACTCCAATCAAACACTAGGTTGGTCAATAGAGAGACTCAGGGAATTCAGTCTTTAATGCACTAGATCACCCCTGCTATATGCCCTGCTCCCTTCTCTACTGCTGGATCCTGAGTTGCTGTTGAAATTTACCATCCGTGTTTCATGTGGGATGAATGAGTAAACAGTTCTTAGACTGCAGAAGGGCCAAATCCTAGAATACAATGGTCATGTTTATTTGGTGTATGGGAACATGGGTTAAAATTGATGCTCCTGTGATTTGGGACAAGGAGAATATGAGATATGGGGGAAAAATTGTCCCAACCCTGAATACTGACAAAAGAAGCCCCAAAGCAGAGGCAAGTGTTGATCTGTGGGATAATCAGCAGTTACAGGCAGGGAATTCTTCTGAGCAGTGGGAGTTTCTGAGTCCTAATTCCATTCAATCTCCTAGATTAATACAACCTTAAGCTAATCTTAGAGACATAGAGACTTTTTTTGTCTTATGACAGGGATTACTATAGTTTTTTAGAAGTTTAAGGACAGATGAATTGCCATTTTTAATAAAAAAACACAACATGGTTGGATTCAAATTTTTGCTCTCTGCATGAGATAGTATGTTTCTGGAAGCTTATATTTTTTTAAATATTCATATAATTTTTCTAAGCAATGCTCCTGAATATTTTAAGTGGTTTTGGAGCTACTGAAATAATTCCAACAATAACATGCCTGTTCTCCTCAGACAGTTTCACACTAATAGTATTACCCCCATGGCTTGTATCAGCAACAGTGTGGCCAGCAGGACCAGGGCAGTGATGGTCCCCCTGTACTCGGCACTGGTGAGGCTGTTCACTTCTGGGCCCCTCACTGCAGGGAGAGCATTGAGGCACTGGAGTGCTCTGTTATTGAAGGACAGCAGAGGTGGTGAAGCATCTGGCCACAAGTCTGATGAGGAGCAACTGGGGGAGCTCGGGTCATTTAACTTGAAGACTATGAAGCCCAGGGGACGTTTTATCACACTCTACAACAACCTTAAAGGAGTTTGTAGCCAGGTGGGGATTGGTTTCTTTTTCCAAGTAACAAGGGATAGGGTGAGAGGAAATGGCCTCAAGTTCCACCAGCGGGGGTTTAAATTGGATATTGGGAAAAACTTCTTCGTGTAAAGGATGGTCAGGCATTAGAACAGTCTGTCCAGGGCAGTGGTTGAGTCACCATCCCTGGAGGTATTTAAAAGACGTAGATGTGGCACTTAGGGGCACAGTTGGACTTGATGATCTTTTTCAGCATTAATGATTACATGATTTTACGGGTGGTACCCATAGTATGAAAAAAAATCCAATGTAATAGGAACACAGAAACCTGGGTTGAGGACTCATTGATGTAATCCATTTCATCAGATCTCAAAATGAATATAAATTCCTCTCAAACCCAAGAACTTAAGTACAAAAGTGTATTGCAATTGCCAATAGACAAATGATTGTTTCACAACATGTAGGAGAAAGAGCATTCCCACTCACATTGTAATTAAATACATACTAAGTTATGGTAATTTCTTCTGAAAATGGATTACAACATGATATTTTAAATTTTTAAAGATCGTAAAAAAGAAATAAGGGATGTTTCAAATATTTCCGATAACCTTTCGTCACATACCTTGTTAGATGACATTTGTGTATCATCACATCTAGTAGCATGCTGTGAGCACATTTTCTAAATTCTCATTACACTTGTGTTGTTTTTTCAGAAGTGCACTGAACCACAGTCACATTGGGAAGCACATTAAAGAGAAAATCCTTGCAATATGTTATTGATATGTGTATTGAAGATTTTGGGGGGAGACAGTACCCAAACTTAAATGTTTTGGGACACAACTACTTCTTTCACTCAAAAAAACTTGAAATAGGGATTACAGTCCTAATAATTGTACACACAGTTTTTGTCTACAGGTATTGTATATGTGGGCTCACACTGATTTTGATATTTTTCAATTCATAGGAATAATAAATATGTGGTAGTTGACTTTATATTTGCCATATGTTGATCATATTTTTTATCAACCAATTAAAAGACCAATTCTCCCTGGGGGAACTAGTATTGAAATTTGTTATGTGCACTCAAACTTGTGTCGATATGTATTCATTGCCTGTAAATAATTATTTCTCATAAATATTTTACATGAATCAAAAATAGTTTAAGGGCAATGTATGGGTGGAGTACTTAGTTTACTTAAATACAAAAATAACTTTATTTGAGAAAGTATTCAACCTTCATTTGGATATAACTAATTTGAAACAATATTTCATAAAAGGAAAAAATGTGGATGGTGACTGAGATTATGAGCCTGTATCTATTACTTCTGAAAGAAATCAATGATTAGAGAACATCTATATTTCATTGACAGAGATATTTTACCTAGTTAATTATGTATTGGATATATATATATAATGAATCCACTGGTGTACCGCATAAACAGCACCTTTTGTACAACAACATTGGAGATGGAGACTTTGTGTGGAGATAGAGCATCAGTCACTGCTTTGCACATTTTGACTCACTAATCATCGTCACTGCATACATAGTGGCACTGTTTCCAGAAAATGCCTGTAGAAAATCTGAATCCAGAAGACAAATAAACTAGTGCACTGATCCCCAAACCGTATATATTAAAAAATCTTAAGTACTTTAGTAATAATGAAGACATTCTGTCTTAAAATCAGGGACAAAGATTTAACTGAACCCTTGGATTTTGAGGGTTAAAGAGTGTAAATATGGTTAAAGAGTAGAATTTAAATAGGAGAATAAAAGGAACGAATCACATTTTAGTTAAATATGATACACCTGTGACAAATTTAGACTTCATATATAAACAAGTTAAAGTGTACTGATCTTTTTCAACATATCTTGAAAAGGCACTTCAAAATAAAGACAATTCAAGAAAATAATGGTTGGAGTGGTTGGACCGTTTTATTTCTTTAGTAGCTATATTAATTTCTAAGCTGTATTATAAATTGAGTTTCCTATTTGCGTTTCACTCCTTATCAAGTAACTGTTTACATTACAGAGGGCTACTTGCTGCAGGAGTAAGCACAGTGTAATAGGATGCTGGGTGCAAGGATAGCTCGGTGTCTTCTTATTGTTTCAGTCAGAAAACAGAGGTATTGCCCAAGGGTGGGGATGGTGAAAACTGTGTTTATTTCCTCTTGCTCCCATAAGCACAGGCTGTGACATGTATAAGTGTTTATGTGTGTGTGCCTGTGTGTGTGCCTGTGTACACCTCAAGAGTATTTTAAGAAAGCGTATTGAACACAAATTAAAGTAGATTCTCTACTAATCTTCTAATAAATAAATGCAAGTTCTTTATCATGGTAAGTAAATGTTTTCACTTCATTTCTACGTTTTTCTAAAGAGCATGAAATGTGGTATATTTTGAACAAAGGCTGGTTTTGGACCAATTTCACGTCTGAGGTTGACTCAACTCTGTTTCACTTTTGTTTTGGTCTTGTTTTAAATCTTTTTGCTCATATGGGAAGCAAGATTAAATTTTAAGGAGGTCTTTATGGTCTGTCTTGGTCCAGTCAAGTTGTGTAAAACTCAGATGAGAATTTTATTTGCATTAGTTCCATCAAAAATTCAAGTTGTGGCTGATTCTTGACAAATCCTAATGAGGATGAATAAAATGTTAAGTCATTGAAGAAAGTAACTGAAGGCATTGTTTCTTCAAGGTTACAGAACAAAATAAAACAAATTGCATTTCTTATGTAAAAACATAATTTGGTGATTTTTTAAACATACTTTTTTGGTTTATATTATTCTTTTTTAATAGCACATTAATTTGGTTTTTTTGCAGAAATCACTTTTAACTAAAGTACTGCATTGTCACGGAATATGATACATTTTTTCAAATATTTTCAATTTGTTCTTCTTGACATTTTATGTTTATGTGCAGTTTGCATCTTTTTTGTTTTTCAATTTCAAATGTAACAGATTTTGACATTTTTGTTACATTTTTTGTACTAGTGGTTTTTTATTTTTGAGAACCTGCTGGTTTTGAATTCTCTTTTTTCCCTTTATTCTCCTCCTCAATATGATCCCAGGAGCCAACACAAAGAAAAGCGCAGATGATATAACCAGTAATGATCGTGGTGAAGATGAAGGTATTTTTTGTTTTTTCAAAGCCTGACCCTGATGCATGAACATAAACTTTTCAATTTTTGTTATAATAATAATGATTATTGTTATTGTTATTGCTGTTATTTCAACATGATTTTTAGTCCCTTATTTGCAGAAGCTCACACCAGTGTGCTTCTTTATTTTCTTCTTTAGAATTTACTTTGATTGTTTTTCTTTTTAAAATCTAAATTAGCATATAGATGACTGCAGTTCCTCTGTGACATAGGTGTAAAGTTTATTCCTAAATATGTGTGAAGTGAGTAACATAAATGTTATTTGAAACCACATATTTTTTCCCCTCTATTCTTTCTTAGGTTGAGAAAATGGAATTTAAAAACATGCATGTGCTCTTTTCCCTCCTACACATTTTATAAATTCACTTGTTTGAAATTCATGAAAAAACTCACATATATCCTTCCTTTCACTTCCACTGTTTCCCCAGTGCACATGCTGTACATTGATGCAGTTGAATTGTGCTTTGTCTTTGCTATTTTTATTTACTTATTTATTTTCTTTCTCACAGGATGTGGTTTATTTCAGGACACAAAAATAAAGGAAGCTGTTGATGTTGCTTTATTGTTTTTTTCCTGTAATCAGCTAGCCTCTGAGACACATTCATTCTGACTCTGACCACATTCCCACTGAAATCAGTAACAATCATTTCCATTGACTTCTTTCAAGGCTGAATTGGGTTTCCTGAAAGGAAATGCTGGAAGTTCACAGTGAAGTACCCCAAAAAACTTTTAGATGGGAACACGGTTTTTTTCTTGCCTTGACACAACAAACCTATTTAGGATGCACCAAAATAGAAAGAAGTCATGAAATCTTCCTCTATTCTCACCCTTCCTTTTCATTAAAGTTACATTTTCAGTTTATTTGACTTCACGAATTTACCAAATTAAGAAAGAAATATTTTCAAATTAAATTAGAAGATAACAGCCCTGGGTAGTTTATTGGTCTGGCTTCAAAGTAATATGTTTAATAATCCTCTCATGCTTGGCCAATCCAAAGTGCTATTCCATGTCTTTTTTCCTGCTTTCTCCTATCTGAGATAATTTCAAATAACTTTGAAACATTTGTCCTCTCTGTTTGCCTTCGAATCATACACACTGCAGTGAGGATACTATCACCTCTTTTCCTGGGAGTTCAGGTCTATTGTAGCTACTGTGTCTATATATAAAATACCATAAAAAAATACCATCCTATTTCTGTGCAACATATGCTTTTTTCAAATGATGGTATTATCATTTCTATACCAAATCCTGAAGTTAAGGCAAAGGACAAATGACAAGCAAAACCAAAATTGCTTTTAAAATAAAGATAAATATTAGATTATGAACACATTATTATTCAGACTTTTTAAAAATTTATAAAATGTTAGGATTTCATGATTAACAAGGGTATCCACTTTAGATCTAAGCACAGAAATCATTGAGTTAATTTCCTTTGTGTTGAAGATAATCATGTTCCCATTGAAGGAGAAGGGGAAACCTTCTATTGACTTCAGTAGTGAAAGATTCAACCCTGAGGTAGAACTAGGTGATAAGAAAAGATTAAATACAAAAAATCGTGCCATGAGACTTTGGGGAGAGATGGAAAAGGTAATTCAGCAACACGAATAATACTTTTATTCAATTTCTGCTGCTTTCAATTTTTTTGAGGGCTTAGCTGTGCATTCAAAGAAATACTTTTATGTACTTTGCTGAAAATGCTGATAAAAAAACCCCAAACAATAGATCCACTAGAATGCACCTCATTGCTTTAAATGACCTGTTTAATTGCCGTGCTACTCTTACAATCACAACAATTAAAAAAAATCTTATCACAGAAACTTTTGTTCTGTTGCTATAGTACAACATTTAAAATACAACATGTAAGTATGTATCCTTTCATGGAAAGGAGCAGATTTGATGATAAGCTTTAAACTCTGACAAGTAGACAGGTGTACATTGCAGCCTGGACATTCCTGAACTCAGCTGGAAATTTATGATATTTGAGGTAGCGTATACACATGAGTAAAGCAAAAGTGAGGCATAGGAATATGATAGTCAAAATTTACCTTTAATTATGCTCTAATTAGTTCCACATATATAAAACATAAAATATCTGGTACCTCATTGCCGATCACATTTTTTGTGTTTCAAAGTATTTCCTAATAAGCCTGAGGGGAGGGAAGAGGTTTGGGAGGCTTTCAAACCCATATCCCTCACCTGTAGGTATTTAGCTCTTTCAGCTTTTTCTTTGTCTGCCTCTCTTCTCCACTCTTCAATATATGCCTATCCAAAAGATTTTTTTCAAAACCTGGTTGAATAATCAGAGACTCTGGTTTTCCTTGTATGCTGTGCTATATACCTGAAAGAAGTGCTCTGATTCCATGAAGATACATTGAAATATTTGTAAAAGATTTGTATATCTAATGGCAGCTTGCTGAATTGCCCTCTACTTTATTAAGGAGCTTATCCTCTCTTCCCCCTGTTTTTTAGAAAAAAGAAGTTCCAGATTTAGGTATGCTGCATCATCTCTGGCATCAGGAGCCTAACTTTTTAGATTAATCTGGTCCCCAGTCATTGATTAGCACATCCTTATAACTCACTATGAAGTATGTAATATCAATTTCATTTAACTCTCTTTTAAAAAAAATTTAATTTTTTCAATTTAATATAACTTTCTTTTAGAAATAAAGTCCTGGCTGTTTACCTTTTTAAACGTAGTCAGGAATTTTCTGCAGCTACAAAAGATCAGCGATACCATTAACCCAAGGCTGTTCTTTGAGGCTTAGCTGCTACCATGACTAGGAAAAGTGCAACACAAAAGACATCATTTGATTTAAATACAGAAAAATCTGGGCCATGAATTCACATAAATCCTCGGTGTTTGTTAACTCCTAGGTGGTTTAAAATAAAGAACAATCTACTATGTTTTCTTCTACAAGAACAGTTAGATTTTGTGATATTATCTCTCACTGAACTATATGGAATATTATTTCAATAATTATGTCCCATAAGAAATGGGAAAGTATGGATTATTACTATAATTTTATTATTAGATGCACAGATATTTCTAAATTGGCATATATTTGAATCAAAGTAGTCTAAAAAAACCAAGATTTTTTCATAATTTGATTTTTTAGGCTTTAAGATACTTCTATTAAAATTCAATTTCTTGTAATACTGAATGCATTTCAAGTCTTGTGAGACCACTTTAGAGGAAACAGTATTTGAAATTTGAAATTATAAATATTAGGCTTGTAGGATGATCCTGAACTGTGTAAGCTAGCTAGTTAAAGTGGTGGTGACATTGAAAAGATAGGAAGTAATTAAGACTTTTTTTAGCACTAAAAATTATTAATGTCATTTTCCTTATGTTTTTATTACTTTATTGTGTTTTCCTTACTTGAATTTTTTCAGACATTCATGATCAGAACAGCAAGAAACCCGTTATGGTCTACATCCATGGTGGATCTTACATGGAGGGTACTGGAAATATGATTGATGGCAGCATTCTCGCGAGTTATGGAAATGTCATTGTTGTCACTATCAATTACAGACTGGGGGTTTTAGGTAAGTGACTCTTTTCTTTATTGAAATGTTGCACAGAACTATTTGATTGCTGAATTTTTCCGTTGATTGATCATAGATATTTGGCTCAGTTTCGATTTTAAAACAGAACAAACTCAATGATGGATTTTGAATTCTGTCCATTTTTTATGGAAACTGGGCTAAACCACATTGTTTTTGACAGCTGCCTTCACCTTAGAGAGAAATGACTGGAAATGTATAACGTTTTAAGAATCCGTATCTTTTTCTTAAATAATTTCTATTCCATGTTTAAAAAAAAAAAGAACGGTTAATCAAGAATGAGTCCTCACAGTTTTGAAACAGTTGGTAATGGCAAGAAGGAAAATATTACTATTTATCTGTATTTATTATTTTTGTGTGCAAATTGGTTTTTAGAGATACATACAAAAAATAAAAGGCCGTACACACTGATGGAATTTGTGTTGCAGGTAATAGGCAATCAAGTTTTCAAGGAGTACAGTGACATTATCCTGAAAAATATAAGAAAGTCCATAATCATGAATTATAATATTGATGGAAATTAATACTTCTGTCTTTAAAACTGAAAAAAGAGCTGCATCTTCTTGACGTTATAAATATTCCTGTATCACAATTTGTCTGAATAACAAAATAACCTTAGATCCATGACAATAGATCAAAAATCTTTGCTGCCTTCTCTGTGATTCCAGTTCCTGGATGTTAGCATGTACCAAACTTTTGTCCAAAATAAGGTTTATTTATGTATTGAAGTTCTGCTTTTCCATAGAAAAATAAAATTTAAAAAATGGCAGATAATGGCAGACATTAGAAATATTTGTTATCTTAATGAAAAAGCTTATAGTTTGTATAGAATAGGATACAGACTGCTCAAATGCTCATATTTCTGGCATTTTAGATACACAAGGTAAGGTACAATAATTTTGTTTGTGTGCCTTTTTATAAGGATTTTTGATCTTGTTTTTTGTAATAACAAAGCTGATCTATATTCATGGCATGTTCTATTTTGGAACACAGAAGAATTCTTTTGCTGAGGTATTTGTTTATGTGGTTCATGTGTTTCAACAACTTTATAGTTCATCAGAGTACTGAGAATATTTTTTCTTGTCCCTGATTTTGAGTCTTCTTTAAATGCAAAAGAGCATTTTTTCCATGATGGAAACAGATTTAAATGTAAAGCCAGAAATGTAAAAAGATATCTTGGTATATTTATGCATGTAGTCTTGGTACTCAGAAACACCCAAACGAAAGAAAAGAGACAAAAAAGGAAGAACTCAAGACACAAGAAAATTGTTATTTTGGTTGTCAAACAACGTGTATACCCAGAAACTTGGTAGTTATTTATCTGTAAAAAGGATTATTTAATGGATCTCTTTAGAAGGTTTTCTCTTGATTTCTAAAAACTAGCTTGTTGAAGGATACAGATGAGTGTAAACCACTATAAGTAGTTTAAAATGTTTCACTGTCCCTCTGTATTTTATAAATCTCAAGGGAAAAATGCAATATTTGCATTGGTGAACTCTTATTTTATGTATTTATATTGAAAAAAAAAACCAAAATAGAAGAAAGAGTCAGAATGCTATTTTTTAAATTGTGGCATTCGGGAAAAAAGGCACAGTACAGAGACATTTATATGAGAAACAGAAAAGTAATAATTGTCAGGATTTTAAATGGATTAGGAAAAATACAATGTTATATTTGACATTAAATATTGCTTTCTCAACAGTGGCAAATGTAACTTTTGAGACTATATGGAATTTATTCTTTATTACAAAAGTCTGTGTTTGAATTAGAAAAACAGAAGATATTCAGAAAATGTATACACACTTAAAAATCAGAGGAATTGGGGTTTATGAACATATTTATGGTTTTTTTTTTCCTGAGTGAAATGTAAATATGATCATTGAGAACTCATTAGGTTCTCCCTGGACATTGGAAGATATTAGGTGAATTCCATGTATTTTTGACTTACTTCAAAAATAAAAAGAATGAAAAAGCAAACACAAATTTCTTCAGAAAAACAACCATGTGGAAAACAAACATGACTATTCATAAGAGTTAAAAAAAGTGGTGTCATTAATATGACATACAGTTTGAAGATTAACAATATTTGTATCCATTTCTTCTAATCTGGGTTATTGAAGGTCATATTTCTGTAAAGCTGGTGTGTTTCAATGGCATTTGATTTGTAAGTGCATGCACAAAGTCACATACAAACCTGTTGTTAATGACAGAGATGTGTAATTCTATCACTCTTATCTCACCCTGTAATGAAGGAGTATACATCAAATTGATCACAGTGCAGAACTGCTGGAAATGCTAAAGTTGTCTGGAAAATTCACTTGAATGGACATGAATACTGGATCTTATAATCTCCATAAATGTTAATACTGTTCTTGAGGCACATTAAATTATTTTTCTTTCCGTCTATTGTGTGTCATTAATAGCAGTAGATAGAAAAAGTATTAGGACCACATAGATAGTCACTGGTTGATCTTAGACAGACAAATCATAGAAACATAGAATGGTTTGGGTTGAAAAGGACCTTCCAAGACCATCCAGTCCAACCCTGATGCCGTGGGAAGGGACATCTGTTACATCAGGCTGCTCAAAGCTCCATCCAACCTGACCTTGAACACTTCCAACGATGGGGCATCCACAACTTCTCTAGGCAACCTGTTCCAATGTCTCCCTGCCCTCATAATAAAAAAATTTCTTTTGCCCCCCTGTCCTGCCACCACAGGCCTGGTTAAAAGTTTCTCCATCTTTCTTGTAAGTGCCCTTTCTATATTGAAAGGCCCCAGTAAGGTCTCCTAGGAGCATTTTCTTCTCCAGGTTGAATAGTCCCAATTCAGCTTTTCTGACCATTTTTGTGGCCCTCCTCTGAACCTGCTTTAACAGGTCCATGACTTTCTTGTGCTGGAGACCCCAGAGCTGGATGCAGCGCTACAGGTGGGTTCTTACAAGTCCAGAGTAGGCTAGGGACAGAATCACCTCCTCCAACCTGCTGGCCACACTGCTTTTGATGCAGCCCAGGATGTGATTATCTTTCTGGGCTGCAAGCACATATTGCTGTCTCTTGTCCAATATTTTCATCCACTATTATCCCCAAGCCCTCTCATTCATCCCTGGTCTGTAAAATACTGGGGTTTTTTCCAGTGCAGGTACAGGATCTTGCACTTGGCCTTGTTGATCTTCTTGAGGTTTCCACTGGTCCACTTTTCAAGCCTTTCAAAGTCCTTCTGCGTGGCATCCCTTCCTTCTAGCACATTAAGTGCAACACTCATCTTTGGGATGCCCACACACTTCCTGATGGTGCACTTAATCCCACTATCTATGCCCTTAATGAAGGTATTAAATAATATTAGTCCCAGTATGAACCTTAAGGGACACCACTGGTTCTTGGTTTCCACTTGGATATTTAGCTGTTGACTGCAACTTTTGAGTACATGGCCATTCAGCCGGTTCCTTATCCATCTAACAGTCCCTCCATCGAACTCATATTTCTTCAATTTATTGTCAAAAATGTTGTGGGAGATCTTATCAAATTTCTTAAAAACATCCAGGCAGATAACATCCAGGCAGATAACATTGATTGCTCTTTGCTTGCTACTGATGGAGTCATATTATTTTACATGGCCTCTTATTACTGTAGATTAGCCAGACATGATTTGCCCTTGGTAAAGCCATGATGCTGTCTATAGTCACATTTCTGTCTTGCATGTGCTTCAGTGTAACTTGCCTTACTTCAGTGTAACAGAGGATCTGTTCTATGATCTTATTGGGCATGGAGGGGAGCCTGACTGGTCAGTACTTCCCAGGGTCCTCCTAATTACACTTTTAAAAACAGATGTGATATCCCTCAGTCACTGGGGCCTTCCTCTGATTACCTGGATTTTCAAATATGGTGGAAATGCGCTTAGCGTCTACATCTGTTATTTCCCTCAAGACCTTGGGATGTATATTTATTGGGTCCCATGGACTTCTGTATGCTCAGATTCCTCAGGTGATCTGAAAACTGATCTACTACATTGGGGGATATTTAATCCCCCCAATCTCTGCCTGGAAGTTTGGGGATTTGACAGATGTAGGAAGAGTCACTACCAGTGAAAACTGAGGAGCAAAAAAATTTTTAGTACCTCGATCTTCTCCATGGCATTTTTCACTAGTTCTCTTGTCTTATTTATTGTGGGAAGTACATCTTCCTTTTCCGAGCAACACATCTGTAAAAGCCCTTTTAGTCAGTCTTCATATTCCTTGCCAAATTCAGCTCCAACTGTGCCTTAGCTTCTCCGATCCCATCCCTACACATCTGGACAGCATCTTTATCTTCTTCCTAGGACATACGTCCCTGGTTCCACTGCCCCAAAGTATGGCTACAACTGAGAAACAGAAAATTCTGGTGTAAAGTTAATGAAAAGACAGACATCTGAGTCAGAAAAAACCCTTTTTTAAATGTAGCTGTAACATCATGACATGCGGGGTTATAAAACATTTAAACGGAATGATAGAGACAAAGATCTTCATCTCTATCTTTTCTCCTTGCAGCTGGCTAAAATATGTCTTTAGATTGTGCACTGAACAATATTTATCTGTAACTCCATGTCTTATACAAAATACTCCATGTCTTAGAGGACTGCAGAGATGCTCTGGAAATAATTTCCTCGTGTCTCTCTTTCTCTCTAAAATAGCAGACAGATGGGCCCAGGACTTTCCAACTTTTTAATTATCTCTCTCTTTCCTTTGAATTCTAGAACTTCCTGTAATTTCTAGATCCCCAAGAATGCATGCAGCAATAATATGGATTGTTGTTATTTAGAAGGCCATATTTTCCCTTTGAGCATAAATATGCATCTATCAAAATGTATTTGATGGATATGATCCTTCTGGGGCAATAAAATAGAAAGATTTACATTTTCCTTCTACTTCTTGTAGTGGGCACTGTTTGACAAGGGGAGTACTGTGGTGCTGTGTTTAATTATTTGTGTACTTCAAGGCCTGTGAGGATCCTGCCTCTGCCCAGCTAGGAAATTTCTGGTTTTACTCATACCTCACCACAGTGATGACTGAAGATGCTACTGGAACTAGAGAAGATTGCTAAATTGTCCCAGTGTGAGGCAGTGCTCCTGTATATTGAAAAATTCAATACTGTAAAACACAGAAGTACTAAATCCCATGGTGGTCCCCACCGCACACCACATACTTTGAGCACTGTGTAGGATGACAGTATTTTTTTATTATACATTTAAGTTTTTCAAAAGCTGAGTTGAATTTTCGAAATTCTAAAGCTATTTAGAGAGCTATTTAACAGAAATAATAGAAATTCATCAGAGTGGGAGGGAAAGTAGATATCCTAACTAAAAGTATGTTCTAGTATTGCAAAAAATTGAATGGTTTGAATGACCTGACTCAATCCAGATACCGCTCAATTTCCCTTTATTTTCTACCTTCTTAGTCTTTGTGGATATGCTTTTAGAAGTAGCAGCATCTTTCAAACAAAGCTATAAGCACTCTTTTAGTGCCTTTTTCAGGATTATGCTGGCAGGAAAAATACAAAAGAGAGATTTATGTTTAGTATTGTTTTACAGAGACATGACCTGAATCATCTGTCTCCTGGTGAGATTTCAATATGCTGAATCTCTGCTTAGATTTTGTAACAGCAAAAAGTCAGTCTGACAACTCACCCTCCCTAAAAAAAAAAAGCAAACCAAAACCAAACCAAAACCTCAAAACAATAAAATCAAAGCCCCGTAATATTTTTTTATGCAGTTAAATTTAATGACGGTGTTATACATTTTGAAGAGAGGAAGCTTAAGCAATCTTCAAAAAAGTTACCATATTCATAGAGGAATGTTCTTGTGTGAGCTATTAAAGACAAAACCAGAGATGATTTCTAGAAATATGAATCAGACATTTGGAAGACAGAATCTTGTTTCAGGAAAACGGGAAATACAAAAACCTGAGATGAATTCTAGAAATATGAATGAGGTCTTTTGGAAGGCAGAGCTAAATGAAACATCTAGTGCAGTAAAATGAGACACACTAAGAGCTCAGAACGGTAAAATTGACTTAGCATTTCCGAGACCCCTTGCAATTTAACATTTTCTTCCTCTTAGAATTCCAAATCATACAGATAAGAATAGACTATCTCTCATCTATCTGTCTTTTTGGCAATAAGCATCCGATTTAAGTACTCTGTCTGAAAAGGCTGGACTCCCTTTTAGCAGAAATTATATCCACATGCAATTATAGTCTCTACAAGTAATCATATTAGGCAGTGGAATATAAATCAGTTTTACAAGGAAGCCCCATACATCTTCAAGTTACTGAGAACTTTAGCTTGTTTTATTTCACCGAGTAAATGTTGTGCAAGGTAGAACACTGAAAAAGTGCATGTTGTGAATGAACTGCTTAGGATTTGACTGACTATTATAGGCCTCAACTGAGCTACATTCTATTCTATTCTATTCTATTCTATTCTATTCTATTCTGCAGTAATCAAATCAAGCAAGCAGCGTATGACCTCATGGGCCAGATTCTTGTGTACAATACTCTAGAAGACGTTGAACTTAATCTTCAATAGTGTCATTGTGTACAGAATTACTCTGTATTTTAAATTGTGATGCAGATATCTGTTCCCTTTGTGCCTCTGGACAGCCCTTCTCTACCTCCAGTGTGTGTGATTCCACTAGTACAAGAAACTTAAAGGTGGTCTCCTGGCAGAAAAGGCCAGAGGTACTGCAACATGGGAATGACCCAGGAGCTGGAATGTGCTAAGTAAATCAATTTCATGCTTACAGAGAAAGGAAGTTTATTTAGACTCATTAAGCTTATTGTGACAGTTTCCATTGTTGAAGCCAATACAAACTTCACTACATTGCCTCACTTAACACTTCATGCAGATTTCCTGTCCAGTTTGGTCCTTGGTCTTCTCAGTTGGATAATAATTGTGTTAGCTAATGTCAGTTTTCATAGCTGATTTTCTAGTTCAGTGTAACTCCTAAATTCCCAGAATGACACCTGACCTCCTATCGACATATTTTTGTAGACACTGCAATTGTGATCTTTAATTCTTTTTTTTTGTTTTTGGTTAACCTTACGTTTTTCTCGTATTTTAAATCTATTATTACAGTCACAGAAATTTTATTTGTGCAAATGCAGCTCCTAAGCTCTATCCATATACCAGTGGGTTTAGAGTGTTCCATTTCAAATATCAGAAGCAACAAGTACTTAAGTTACAGTGTCATAAGAAGCTATGTGTACACTCACAGAGTTTCTAAAATTAGGCATATTGATTGTTGAAATGTAATTGTCAAAAGTGGAATTTAGCAAGAAACTTTTGACAGAGAGTTCCTTTTACCTAAATGTAACAAAATCCACTTTCTCTGGGCTTGATGGATTGACCCAGCTGACTAAGCTAGTAGAGAACAGTCTTATAAAATAATTTTTATTATAGCCTATATAGTAAAACAGAACCAAAAAAAGCTGCAAGACAACCTAAAAGGACCCTTTGGGTCTGATCTGTGAGCCAGTTATTCACTCAATGCATGATGTGCTTATCCAGCTGTGTGCTGGATATTTTATCCAGAAAGATACTGTGAGAAACATGCTTTTAATACTATTATGAAGATTCTGGCTGACTAAAAGAAATTCATGTTAAATCTATCATTTTGTAGAAGTTAATATTTTATACAGAAATTAGAAGGGAAAAAAAAGAAGTAAAGTGTGATTTAACATAACCACCCCTTGGAAACGAGCCTGTTAACATAATCAGAATGGCAAAAGTGTGTGTGTGAGGTGAATGCCACTACGTTGCTCACAAGGAGACAAGGGAACGTCTTGCAGTAGTTAAAAGAGTTAAAAGTTGTATGATTGCACCAGCTCTTGGAAGGATAGCACAAAACAAATGCATTTTTTCCTGAATTATTTCATACTTCCCATGTAATTCCTTTCAATTACAGCTTGGCAGACACTGAAGGATCAAAATATGTTTACTGCTCTACAATACCTATTCACACAGTATATGAGTATACAGTATAGAGAGCTAAAGACATGCTTCCAGTGTGGTTTTGGAGTTTCCGTTTTTGAACAGACAGACTTTTTTTTTGCTTTAATAGGTCCAAAAGCCTCTGTAAAGTATCTGAGAATATTGAATGAATAAAGCTTTTCTGGTGATGGATGTTAAGTGCATTCTTCAATAGATATCTGTAGGTAAAAGTTAGCAGCTGAGAAAGGCCATCCATTTTCATCTTTTCACTTCTGCTTTCTAATTGAAAATTATGGTTTCCATTTAGGAAACCAAAATAATGTGTTCTTTTGGCTTTCATTATTGCCAAGTCTCTTGCAATAGCACTTACGTTAGTAAGTAAGCTTACGTTAAGAGAATGCATAGCAGTACAGGATGTAATAAAATTACTGTTGAAAAAGTGAGAAGGAAAAAATTATATAAGAATTTTCCATATTCCATTTCCATTCTCCTCCCCATTTTTCGCACCATCTGTGGATCATATTATGCATGTTTCCTAAAACTAAGTATCCCCACTTTGGGATCTGGGAAAAGGTAAAACAAACACTTATATTTCAAAAGAATTTAAGAGACAAGAATAAAACCAGAAGGTACCTAAGTATCTTCGCTCATACAATCTTTATTTGCATAAAGTCAGATCTTAGACATGGAAAGAAACAAAACCAATCTCTGTAATTATGATGAATAAGTTTATGTTTACATTTCTGCTAGAAATGTTAAATCAATGTTTAACATTTACTTAGGTGTGTGACTCTTTTTAAAACAATTTCTTGAATATGATTTTTCACATTTCACTTGTGTTCCATGTAAAACAAGTTATGTCTGATTGTAAATATTTGTGCTCTTTGAAAATATTTCCACATTTTAAAAGCAAGGAGGTACCTAACTTATGTCTCTGTTATAATCTCATCCATAATGACTAGTTGAGTTTCTATCAGAAGATATTTCAGCCAAATAAAAAGGTAACAAATAATACATTGATTTACAGAGAATGTCTAGCCCACAGCCAAGTACCACATTGAGACTAATTAATCATGAAAAAAATGTCATGCCTTTATACTTTCAGTGGGATTGCATTAGTCCCCAGGAAGACACAACCAGTGAAACTTTTCTTCTGTTGAGAATCTTTTAAGGAGAAATACTGTCATTAAAGCTTTATGCTTTTGATACAGATGACTTAGTTACTGTAAACTTCTAGGAGATTTGTCTGTAAAGCTTCTTAACTTCTGTATCATTTTCCTTTCACCAAAACGTACCAGCAGGATTCCTGTTTCTTGGACAGAGGGGAAACAAGCCAAACTAGCAACCGAAAAAACCCCACACTCTCTACGTGTCCTTTTTATTTTACTGTGAGAAGTAGGAGGAATCAAGCACACATTCTGCCCTAGATTGTTAATTGTTTTTAATCAAGGACTTGGATTAGTCCTCGATAAAAATGCAAGGAATTCAATTCTGAATATCCTTGAATAAAGGGTAGCTTACAGATGTTGTACTCCCAAAATAGAAGAGGGAACAAGCTATGACTCATAAGGTCCTAATTTCATCTCTACTTTTCCTTTGCTCTTGGGAGAAATTATATTGCTTCAATTGATGACTTCTCAAAGAAGCAAAAGATTTCTCTTTTCTGCTAATGTGGATTACAGATTGACAAAAAATATCTGTTTTTTTCATAGCAGTAGAGTGACAGGAGAATAATTGCTTTTTTCTATACAACCACAACCAGGAGCTCATGGCACTTTGTATCTGCTTGTAAAAATGCTCACACTCTCTGCAATGCTAGACTCAAGATTGTTTCGTTCTGAAATGGTCTTATCTTCACTTTCAAATGTTGCAAATCTGTTTTTAAAGAAAAAACATTTCAATTACTTATCTTGGTGCATGGAAGTTTCTGCTGTTTTTCAGAAGTGCAGAATTTAAATTATTTGGCTATTTTACGAGGAAAGGAAAAGGAAGCCTTTGTGAAAAACCTATCCTCTCATATATTTGAGCCCTGACACCAGCTTTGATGCCTTCAAAAATATGGATTCAAGGACTTTCACATTATTCTTAAATCATGGAGCCCAGAACTGTGCAGTACTCAAGGTGAGGCTGAATAAGGTGGGATAACTGTCCAGTTTGAGCAGCTGGTGATGCACCCAAGGATGGGGTTTGCCCTCTTGGCTGCCCAGGCACCCTGTTGACTCCTGCTGAGCCTGCTGCTGACCAGCATCCCAAGACCCTTTCTGCAGGACTGCTCTCCAGCTAATCCTCTCCCAATATACACCTTTGTTTTTTCCTGTGATTCTAGTCAAGGCTCAATTGAAATGCAAGTTAATGTTAGTGACACCTACTAAAGCCAGCCATAGTGCCTACTGAAGCCAGCTAGTCATGCCAGTGGCTAATAAGAGAGAATAAAATCCAGCTAGCCTTCTACTTTTCAGTAAGTATCAATAAGTTTTCAATAAGTTTTATCTCTTAGGCACCTTTAAAAATATATATAAAAATAATTATTTAATAAAAATCTATCTAAGCAATGTTTTTTATTAAAAATACTTTGCCTCCCTTATGACCTTCATAGAAGATATGTACATGGACAACACTTATGAGAAAATATCCCAGAGATTTACTTTAAATACAGTCTTCTGAAAGAGAAACTTCATGGGGAAGGAAAAAATATGTTGTGCATGCCTGCTAAAATAACACGGACCTTGAACTACTATTTCTTCTTCATAACTGCATTCAATATATTCAATAACCTATGGGACAAATTTTTCTAACATTCATGATGAAATCCTCCTGCTGTTTAAATCAATAGGGCTTTTACCTTTCAATTTAAGGTATCCAGTTTTCACCTTCAGATTGTTTTCCTTAAAATGCAATATCTTCTCTTATTGCAGAGAAGATCTTCCTTTTATTTTAATAACCTGAATCTGTCATTTGCAAAGATCATAACAGGAAGCAAATCACTCCAACAAAGAAGTATCTCAGTCTGGTAATCAGTTAGCTATATAGCTGAATCATCAAGGACAAATTGCCTGCATCTTGGTATCTGCCAAAAGATGGTACCTAAAGGGAGAATATATTAAAATTCTCATATCTGGAAACACCTTCTATGTCATCTCAATGAAGAGAAATTACATTTAGAAACATAAAAAAAACCAGTCACCACAGAAGTTCTAAATTGGTGACATTTTACCCTTTCCACATTTTTGGTTTTTTTCCAAAGGCAGTACTCAGAATACATGACTTTGATATACCCTGCCTAAGGGAAATGAAATTGATGTCTTAGGGAAATAATATATAGAGAGATACTGCTTTAGAAATTCTAATGAATCACCCATGCAATTTTCTATTTATAAGAAGTAAATAGAAGACAAGGTCAGAAAAATCATATAGTCACAGATTCATAGAATGGCCTGGATTGGAAGGCACATTAAAGATCATTTAGTTCCAACCCCCCTGCCACAGGCAGGGATGCCTTCCACTAGACCACATTACTCAGCGCCCCATCCAACCTGACCTCAAACACTGCCAGGGAAGGGGCATTCACAGCTTCTCTGGGCAACCTCTTCCAGTCCTTTGCCCACAGTAAAGAATTTTTTTCTAATATCTAATCTAAACCTACTCTCAGTCTGAAACTGTTCCCACCTGTCCTGCCACTTCATGCTCTTGTGACAGTCCCTTTCTATCTTTTTTGTGAGCAACAATTAGGTCAGTCTGAAACCTTTCCTTTCCCAGGATGAATAATCCAAATTCTCTTAGCTTTTCCTGAGAGGAGAGGTGCTCCATCCCTCTAACCAACTTTGCAGCCCTCCTCTGGATTCACTCCAACAGGTCCGTGTCCTTCCTGTGCTGGGGATTCCAGGCGGGGTGTCACCAGAGACCAGACTATAGGGACAAAACCACCTCCCTCAGCTTGCTGGTCATGTCTTTTTTGATGCAGCCCAGGATATTACTGGATTTCTGGGATGCAAGCACACATTTATCGGTCATGTCCAGTCTCTCACTCACCAGCACCCCCAAGTCCTTCTTGGCAGGGCAGAGAAAATAAGAACTAGTGATGTTGTCAAATGTAGTTTGACATATTAACAATTAAAAATATTTTATTTAGGAAAGAATTGAGCATCTTCCCTTTTTTGGTAAAATGAAATATGCTTACTGTTGCTTTTGGGAAAAGCAAAACTGCATAAAAAAATTCTGAGCAGAGTCTTTGGTCGGTCTCACTGATCACTACCACATAGCATTTGTTAAAAATGTGATTTAAGCAGACAGGTTTAGAGAAAGTTCCTGTACTGAAGAGTACAGTAGCAAAAGTTAGACTCAGCATGTGTCTGAGTAAATTGTGATTTTTCTGGCTTTTCTTGTTTTTAATTTGTAAGGATGTCTGCAGGGTGATCTTGAACTATACCAGTATTCAAAAAACTACATCCAATTCAGTGTGCTGTAAGTTTGTATTCTAAATAATTGGCTTACATTTTTCCTGGTTTATTTTTCTTGATATTTCCCTGAAATAGAATAATCAATCAAAAGCAATCAAAATAACTTATGACATCCTACATGTGGCAAGTCTGACTGGGAGATATTAAACAAATTTGGTTATGTTGCCTGTAAGCAACTACCTGTACTTTAGCAATTGAGAGATTTCACAAAATTTACAAAACATTCCAAAACAGTAGTTTAAGGACTGTAGGCAGTTTCTCCATGCAAATTGAATCCTGAATACATAGATTCTTTTAAAGGGCAGGAAGTTGCACTGTTCTCTCATGCCTAGGCATGCAAGACAATAGTTTGGAATATTTATAAAATATATGGGAGATGTACTGGAAGTCCTGTCAGAACTTCAGCTTAAAAAAAAAAAAAAATCATGGAAGCAGTGCTTATAGATAAAAATTACTTTTTAGTTTTCTTGAATACTTTGTAAGCTACAGTTTAGGGGGAAACTCAGAATTTTGAACATTAGACACCCCAAAACTTACCACATATTTGCTTCTATTGTTTTGTAGTGGTTGTGAGATGGAATATTATTAAATGTCTTCAAATAGAACTTACTCTTCAAGACAAAAAAGTGTTTAAAGAGGCTTATTTAAGCAAAACTGTGAACTTTTTGCATCACTCAGGGAATTAGGAATCAGACTCCATCATCTTAGATAAAGCTGTTCATTTACTGAGCTTCCTCACAGAGAAATGTGTACACCCATGTGGAAAGTGAGCAGAAACAGTGAAGTAGCAAGAGGCGATAACTTCATAGACATTCAGAAGATCAGTGGTGAATTCAAGAATATGCGTGTCATTCTTTGAATGCTGGGCTAGTACATTCTGTAATAAGTAATGACTATTTGAAAACAGCTGCTCGAGAAACCTTCTACATGATCAACACAAAAGGTATGGACAGAGTCAATTCCCTTTTAAAAAAAAAGTATTTCAACATGTTGTGGTTTCATTGAGCCAGCTGCCAAGCCCCTCTCAGCCACTCACTCACTCCTGTACCTGTAAGATGAGGAAGAGAAAAGGAAGGGTAAAAGCCAGAAAACTCATGGCTTGAGATAAAGACAGATTGATAGGGAAAACAAAAGTGGAAAATCGTAAGTCAGAATTATAATTTAATAGGAAAATCAAAATAAATGCAATAGTACAAGAACACAGACAGTCAGGATACAACCTAACACCCTGTTAGTCAGGGTAGTGGTAACAGACCAGATGAAGTGGTCCTGTTGAAGCGGTGATCCTGTAGAAGGGTCTGGTCTTCACCTGAAGGTCCAGTGGTACCTCTTGCACTCTGGGAATCCAGTAGGTAAGGGCTCCTTGTGCTGCTCCAAACCCCAGATTATATCCAGGTGGGAATGCTTGGTTCCTCCCCCTGGGCGGAGCATCTCACACTGGGATGATGTAATTCTGTGAGTCATGCGGTGGGTGCTTGATAGCCCATTAAACAGAGACAGCCCCCAAGGGAGTTATCAGGGATGAGTCATGGTAGGAGATAATGAGCACTGCCCCACCTGCTTTAACAGCTTGAGAAGATGATAATAGAATACATACTATTGGTTACATCTTACATTGTAACCTAGGACATTATCCACCCCTTATTCTATTACCATCAACATCATACCCTAATCAATGCCCTCCTTAATCTCTACATATATATACATACACAATGAAACATTACACAGTTCTCACCTAAAATTAGGTCTCCTTGTGGTACACAACAGATTTCCCCATCTTCCTGCACTACCCACCAAGCGTGGGTAACCAGCTTTCAGAAGAATCTGGATAATCTTCTCTCCTTCCTCGAAGACTTCCCCTGCTGTGTTTCCACATACGATGATGTCATTGATGTACTGCAGATGTTCTGGAGCTTCGCCTTTTTCCAGTGCAGTCTGGATCAGCCCATGGCAGATGGCGGGACTGTACTTCCCCCCTGGGGCAGCCAGTTCCAGGTGTACTGCACACCCCTCCAGGTGAAGGCAAACTGCGGCCTGCACTCTGCTGCCAGAGGAATGGAGAAAAAGGCATTTGCAATATCAATGGCTGTGTACCACTTCTCTGCCTTGGACTCCAGCTCGTACTGAAGCTCCAGCATGTCTGGTATGGCAGTGCTCAATGGTGACTCAATGGTGGGGCGTGACTTCATTCAGGCCCTACCACGCACCCCCAACTTCCACCCCATTGTGGCAGTAGAAAAAGCAGAAAAGATCTTGGCTCTGTGTAATTACCACTCAGCAATAACAAAAATATCTCTATATTTTCAACCCTTGTTCAGCACAAATCCAAAACACAGAACCATACCAGCCACTGTGAAGAAAATTAACTCTATCCCGGTCAAAACCAATGCATACATTTATTTTGTTTTTAATCAATAGATCCATAGGTGACCTTTTATACCATATGGAATTATTTAATTCAACAGGAAATTAGTTTAAGAAGTTTTCAAATTTTGCAAAGGAAAGAAAATATACTTTTTTAATACAAATGGAAATATTTTAATCTTTCTCTGCCTTTCTCCCATCCTGTTCAGTTACTAAACAGAAAACTAAGTATTTGCTTGAACCTACCTGCTTGAAGTTTATTTTTCAAATTGTTATGTATAAAACTAGTGCTTATCTGGCTCCAAAATTTTTTTTTACAAAATTAGTAAGACATAGATAAATATTGCCCCTTTTAAATAATAAGCCTTTATTACTTTAAACAATCGTACATTTTTTTCAATTAAGAAAATACAAGTTTTGGAGAAATTGCAGGTATGAATTATGCCATCTCTTAATGAACATCCTCTGATGTACATAAAAAGCAAATTGCTTTAGGAAAATATAGACTAGTTAAAAAAGAAACCTAACTTTTTAATATATCTTGTGATCCTAAATTGTAACATCTTTTAAATTTTTATCTTTCAAATTAAGATAACATTGCTAAGCAGACTGTATGGTTTACAGATCCAGTGATTATTAAAATACTGGCCTTTAAAATAATGATGATCCTAATAGCCAAGATAACAGAGAAGAAAGGAAGAACTGTTGAGTGGAATGTTAATTTCTTCCTATGCTACTTTTACACTTTTTTTTTCAGTTTTACACAGTTCCCTAATTTTTGCTACAGTTGAAATAAGGTCAAACATTTCTAAGAGCAGCTGCTACAAGAAATTTCTTCTTGCATGGACATTTCCCTAGGGCACTGACTCTTTTCTGTCCTGTAAAATAGGAGATTTCCTCATTAAAGTAGCACTTTAAATATTGAAGAATCTAAGACTAGTGCAAAGATAACAGTTTGTTATCTTGTAAGACCAAGAAATTACTGAATGCCAACAAGTATTCCCTATTTGAAATTAACCAAAATTATGACTACTTAAGGAACTTATTTATCACTATTCACTGTTTAGCTCAAGGGGAAAAAACCTCACAATAATGATTCCTCCATCCCGAAGTGTAAGACTGAGGTCTTGTGTAAAGCCATAACTCCTGACTCTCAATTCTTTCAACAACAGTAATTTCAAATAGTAATTGCTCTGTCCATATTCTTTTTTACTGTTTTTGTATTCAGCTTTAATTGGAGTTATAGCTTGGTCATGACTTTGTCATGAAATTTCAGATCGTAGGAAGTGTTTGCTGACTTTGAAAGCCCTGCAACAATCTTTGATCCCTGCATTTTTCCTTCTCCCATTTCCTTTTTAATGATAGATTAGGACACAGGATAGGGATCTGGGAGAACCTGCCTTGAACTGTGTGTTGAGTAAATCGGAGGTAAAGTTCTTTCCTTTAACCCGTTCTAGGAAACGTGCAACTCTGGACTGTGAGAAAGTATTTCACAGATCTGATTTAAAGAAGTTTCTGCAGATCATAGTTGTAGACTTCAGCAAACTCATCCATTTTACTTATGGCTGCATAAGCATTAGAACTGGCATATGCAAGAGAATAGGAACGGTGTTCTGCAGCCTGAAGTTTAGAAAAAGCATAAAAGGAATGGATCAGAGTCCCATTCTCAGATGCTTCCAATATAATAAATATTAATTTCTAAAATAAACATGACAACATCAGAAATTGTGCAACTCATGTTTGTGGAAAGGTAGTTCTTTGACACAGAAGTGAGCTGAAATGTGTTCATCAGACTCTTTGATCATCTGCTTCTTCTATGACTTTTTCTGAAAGATACTGCTGTAACTTTGTCATATTTCTTATGTCTTCTTGTGGTGCCAGGTAGGTTGTGCACATCCCTGGAAAAAAGCGTACTCAAATGCAATCAAAATCATCATGAATGTAAAGCTTGTAAAAAATGAAAAGACATCCTTGAAACAGTTGGATTTTTTTTTCTGTAGACCTGACTATGTCTTAATTTATTTCACCGCATATATTTATTCTGTGTAGTGTTTTCAAAATAATACTCAGACCATGTTAAATAGTGGATATACCAGTTGCAGTGCAAAACAGAAAAGAAAAATTAAAAAGTCACCGATATTTTCATCCATTAACTCCTCTTGGTGTATTCTATCTCCTATGCCACATAAAGCGGTAAGCTTTGACCCATTGATGCAGGGACACGAAATGTCATCTTTCCTTAATTTGATTGCCTTCATGTATTCCTCTTGTTTATACCATGTATCTTTGTTCTTCCTGGTAACCTAGGAACCACATTCAAATCCTCTTAGTCAGAACTGACTGTTTGGTATGTGTGAGCATCAGACGTTTCTTGCATACTGCCCAAGGACGAAAGGGCTGAAGGTTACCTATGACATGGTTTCAAGGTCTGATTGCACATTGTGCCATAATCATTTTCTGAAGCTTGCTGTGTCTTTTGCACATGGACTGGCTGGACAGTTATGTTCAATGGGATGATTGGCTTCTAAAAATAGGAGAATTACAAGTAAAATGGGAAAGAGCAAACTTGAATGCCAGGAGCAGAGAAAATACTCAGATGCCAGGTAAAGAAAATGCAGACACAACCAAATCTGAGGTAGATAATCATCATGTTGAATTGAGGTCAAATTTGCTGATAAGGCTTGAGATGAAAGGACCTCCAATTGTTAGTTTTTAAGTATTTATACTTTCAAAAGTTACATTTTAATATCATAGCCTTTAAGTTACTATGCAGATTGCCTCCTATTGGGTTTTTTTGTAACTGATTAATTATTTAAACCCTCAGTGCTTTTACATGAAGAGGCTGTGCAACAAGAATATCTGAATGAAAGCTGTAAGTGTACACTGAAGGGAAGGATTAAAATCTGTGACAGAGGTATTGAGCATGTGGCTGTCACTAAGCTGACATCCAACTTGCCCAGTAAAAGACCTTGTGATGTGATTGACAACCTCGTGTGTTTAGAAAATAGTCTGATCTGGAAAACATGGTTTGTACCAAGAACAAAGAACCCATTAAAAGTAAATAAATATTATTTACTTTCAAAACAGCTTTCTTAAAGGAAGGAATGAATAAATAAATAACAACACTATATATATGCATATATTTTTTTCTGTCTTAACTTATCTAAAATCATGCCTGTACTAGTGTTTAGTTATGTTTGAGAGATTTCCTTATTTTTCATTGTCTAATTACATTGTTATAAATGGTACTTATATTTTTCTTTAAATCATCTGTTTTGAAATCTGAACATTTTTCAGATAAGAGTATTCAAACTTAATTCACAATAGTGTAAATCTAGGTATTGTGTAAGCAAGTTCTAGGTTTTGCATGAATGTGGAAAATGGAATTTTTATGTATACTTCTCAGCAGTAATATTTTTTCTTAAGTGATTCTAATCCTTATCTACCCAATTTGTTTGGCTCAAATTTCACTTCTTTATTTCTCTGCCTACCTTGTATACACACATAGGTATGTAAATTTTTACAAGTACCATGGTCATTATTTTGGAATAGACTGAAGTAACATACATTTATTTCCTCATAGAAAAGAAAGTCTTGTCAAAGACCTTGAAAAACAATAGAAGAAAAACAAATGCCTGTTTCTGAAGAGCAGTGTCTGGTGCAGAGAGAATCACTACATTCCTCACTGCTATTAGCAAGTAGACTGATTGATGAAAACCAGTTCTATATACTGCATGGTGTACAAAAGATCAGGGCATTAACATATTTTAATCATTTTAAAATGCATTCTAAGCACATTCTCAATAGTTCTGCATTTTTTTGCCATAAACTACCTTATCTTCTGAATTTTTGCGGTTTTTTTTTTTTCCCCCCATGTAAATGTTAACACAAAGTTGAAGGATCAAACTCTGCACATTAAGTTTTTGGGGAAGAAGTAGAGATTTTAGTGGTGCCTTTAGAAGACAGAACTGTTTTATGGTCATGGAACAAAGAAACAAAAACTGTCACAGCTGTGTTTATACCAAGCCCTGACTATTCAAAGTAGTGGTGCGTAAAGCTTGAATAAGAATTTGATACATGCTTGTTTGTTCATTAATGTCTTTGTGATCAAATTGAAGAGAATTACATTTAAATACATTGAAGAAATGTCCTTTTCAAAATCTATATATATTTAATTTATGTGTTGAATTGATACATTAGATTCTTGTCTAATGTTTATTGATCCTTACTTACTGAGTGCAGATTCTGTCCTAAAATCTAATCTGAGCCTTCAAACACAACAAACTACACTAAATAGTTACCAGATAGAACACATGCTATATAAACACAAAGAGAAAAGTCGGTTATTTGAATCTTTTTCAGTGCTATGAATAATGACTGTGGTTATTAGAATATTATAGCTTTAAAAGAAAGAAGTAAAATGACATTTTTCTTATAATTTTCCTTCATTTAGTAGAAAATATAATTTATCCCTTTATCTTGCCATGAAGGAGGTACTCTGTAGTGTATCCACGTAGATAAACACATGAGCGGATCTCCATGCTAGCCAGGAAGAGTGAAGGATTGGTCATATCCCACTGAGTGGAACTAGCCACAGAAGAGCAATCTAACAGAATCCTAGGAGAAGTGCATGTTGAAGATACTTAATGGCACCTTGTCCTTTAAAATAAAGGAGATGGTGGGTGTGAATGAGTTATGGCTGAGGTCTTGGGTCTCACAACTGAAGTCAGGAACAAGACTACATGGAAGAGGTTGTTGACAGGACAGAGGACATGTGAGTCGTAGGTGGGTCCTGAGCCCTTAAATGGCTCCTGGCTAAATAGAAAAACTCTGAAACACACTTTTTTATTTTTACTTTCTCTGTGGATATAGCTAAGGTTCCACTAGAAAGTCTTTCTATTCTTTACGTCTCCCAAAGGGTTGAAGTATTAACAATAGTAGTCCCATAAAATTAGAGCTGTTGGTCTTTCCATGAACATGAATCATGATTCATTTTTAAATTCCTTTTATGGCTTTCAACAGCTTTGTAGCCAGGGGCTGACTGGAAAACAGTGAGGGTGTGAAGTAAGCAGAAGCCTTTTCTCAGCAGGGTCTGTAAGCAGCAAGTATTTAGCAAGCAAAAGAGACTCCTTCAGGGAGTGCTCCAGAGCAGGAGCCTGGTTCAGGTGAAGTTCCCTCTAGGAGAGCTCTCAAATCTGGCTGACTGTACTAGGAAAACAAGAAAGACTATGCTCCTTACAGAAATACTTAAATTTAGTTGATTCTCTTAAAAAGAAATCAAGCACCCGTCTTCGAAAAAGTGCTTTAAAAGATAAATTAATATTTTACTTCTTTGGGGTTGTCTTGTATGGGTTTTTTAGTGGGTTTGTTTAGTTGGGGTTTTTTTGTGAGAGCTAAGAATTTTTAAAGTGGAGGAGAAGGATTATGGGACATAAAAATGCAGTGAAAGATACTGCCAACGTTTATACAGGCTTGTATATTTCTCTTGCAGCTATGCTGGGTACAAACCACAAAAAAAGAATGGAGACAACAGAGAATGTAGTGAGATAATTGCAGAAAAATATTTAAAATTAGTAACTGGAAGCAAAACTCCTGTCCAAAAAATAATTACTTGGTCTAAAATACACTGAGCTTCTGAGATTGGATTATATTATTTTATTTCTTTTAAATACTAAAAAATGTCAACAGCTCTATAACAAGTTAATCAAAAGGAAAAGAACGGTGCCACACAGAAGTTGGAACTGACAGCTGGGCTTGGCAGGGCCCAAGAAATGTTTGGTATTGTAGATAGAAGAATATACATAAGGAAAATTGTTCTCTTGTTCTCTCCAAGGCTGTTTCATAGTCAGCTATGTCAGAGAATATGACTAGATGATCTACATGTAAAGATATAAAGCTTTTCTTTTCAAAATGATAGGCTCAATGACCAAATAAATTAATTTGACACCTGATTCTGTAAGGTGCTGAGCAGTTGGCTCTGATGCAGCAAAGTATTTCCTGTCTACTTCAGTCTCATTAACACCTATATCCATTTTAAAAATGCTGGGAATTCATTGTTAGAAAAAAAGGAAAAAAACCCCAAACCGAAACAACCTCTAAACCCATGGCTGCAATTATAGAAGATTCATTAATCCAGAGAGCCATTTAAGTGTTTCCTAAAGATCTACTTTTAAACCTGCAAGGGATTTGCTGCAAATTTGAGTTGAAACAACTTTT
>VZTA01001629.1:24484-37809 GCA_013398855.1 Mohoua ochrocephala | reverse complement strand
ATATTTTTTGTCATTGCATGCTCCCTTTTTTTTTTTTTTTAGTTGGTGTTATCAGAAATGGGCCTGCTCTTACCTAATGTTTTTGTAAGATCACTCTATTAAGAAGTTTTACAGCATCTATGTCTTATCACTGTTTTATCAAAACCTGTAAACATGAAACATAAAATCTTTGATGATGTATTATTTGATTCTCTGATTTGGAATATTTGTCTGGTTCAAGTCTACCTAGACTCGTGGTATGAAAGGGTCAAAAAAGGAAAGGCTAAGTCTCTAAGGGTCAAGTGGCACTAAATAAAATAATATTTTTATATTTCAGTGCTTGGGAACATGAATAGTTGTAGGAAAAACAGAAGCTGAAAAATATACTGAGTAAGCAAACCACTGAACAATAACTAACCACCTCCATCCCTGAGCAAGCTTAAACTCACAGCAGCTGCTTTTTTTACTGCAAACAAGACAGGTTGTGAAAAAGAACAGAAGGAAAGAATCACCAGAAAACCTAAGATTAATTGGAGGTTGAGGGGCTGGGTGGAATGTCACCTCCTTACCTACCTGCTGCTCTGAGATACAATACAGTCAGGTTTTGGATAAAGATCTGAGAACCTAAATCTCTTGGGAGCCCTCAGAAGCCAGGCAATGTCAGGACTATAACTAGCTTCTTTTGACCTGGTCGTTGTGGTGGATAATAGTGTGATGGTTACAGTACTTACTTCAGAAGACTGAAACTGGGGTCATCACCTGTGCTGAACACTGTGGAAAACGTAACCAGCAATTCTCTGCTGAGGTGTGTTTCTGCCCTTTTTTATCCTAAATTTCTGCCTACTCTTCCTTTTCTCATATTGTCAGCCACATGTTTTCTCAGCTTGATGAAACGAAACAGTGGAGGGTCCTGTGCAAGAGTTTAATGTGTCTTGGTGGATAAGACACTTCTGGAAACATGGTGTCACCTTTGCATTGTCTGAAATTGCTGCTTTGTTTTACTTCATTTACTTCTACCTTAGGCTGAAGTAAATAACATTCCTTGGTATTTCCCATACTTGGTGGTTAAGGCACATATCTGACATGGGTAGACTGGATCACCTTTCAGAATCTATGAAAATGACCTAAGATATTAAATTAAAGAAAGAAGATTACACCTCTTGTCTTTGAGAGTGATTTTCAACCAGAATTAATAGAAATTGGTTGTTAAATAATTTGACTATGGAGGTAACAGTCTACCTGCCCAAAGTTTAAATAAGAAATCATGAGAATGAAATGGAAAATAAATTCTCAGAGCCTTTTAATTCTGACAGAGCATCTGGTCATTTATACTACGCCACGTGATTCCCAAAATGACCAATTTTCAAACCTTTTTTTAAGTGTTCCTGTTTAACAATATTTTTACTCAAATATATAATGCTGCTAACTGTATCTACAAGCTTGAATTGATGACCCTGGAATACTTTTCACATGAGGCAACAATGTCACCTCTTGAGGACTTAGGAGGTGAAGTCTAGCTGGGAGTTCATCTCATTAAGTGGACTGGGAACTTGCACAACTCGGAAATCTATATATTATCCTCTCCTCATAGTAGAGGTAGGTAAAATAAATGTTCAATTTTAAGCAATTAATTAAGAAGTGGTTGAAGTCCTAGAACTGCCTTCTTCTCTGAACTTACTGCAAGTAAAGTCTTGGCAGCTCAGATGTCTCAGGGAGATAGATAGATACCTGGGCAAAGCAGTAGATGTTGTCTGCCTTGACTTCTGAAGGGCATTTGTCACTGTCTCCCATAACATCCTCATGGGTAAGGTCAAGAAGTGTGGGTGGATGAGCGGACAGTGAGGTGGATTGAGGACTGCTCCAGGTGAACCTGCTTAAGCAGGGGGGTTGGCCTAGATGATCTCCAGAGGCACCTTCGTATCCCCACCATTCTGTGATTCTGTGACGTAAACTATATTTTTTTGGCAAATCCTTCCTTGTATTTGCAAATAATATTCCACTCAAATATTGTGACATTCTTTAGAATCACATTTTTTCTTTACTGGTTTTGCCATGAAAAATGGTTTGAAGTTGTTGTAGTATCACGGTAAGTTAAGTTTTCTGCTGATGTTCACAAAATGTTCTCCGGAGTCTAATCTAGTGTCTATTTACAACATTTGTGATGTTTTGAAGTTACTTTCAGGGAGTTTTTGTGCATGCTTTTTAATAATGTGCATGCTTTTTGAAACTTTAGTAGCAATAGTGTTCTACAAGTTTGTTTATTCCTTTTCAGTCCTGTCATTTCGACGTGAATTAATGTTAACAATGTAATTATTTTGCTTTAGTACAGTCAAATACACTTTATAAAACTGTTGTTTCATTTTTTTTTATTATTTTAATGAGACTTTTAGGAATATATAGCTAACACAAAATCAGCAGTAGAAGGTGAGGTGTGCTTAGCATCATAAAATTTCGAGTGAAAGAGATATACCATTACTGTCAGTTGTGAAAAAATATTTAGCATGTTTAAGAACCAATGAGTTTTCTAAAACAATGTCTTCTATACTGCTTCCACGAGCATGAATGTCATTTTAGGATAACTCTACCATCTTCAGGAAGCAAGAGGAAAAACAAAGAAGCAAACCAAAAAACCCAACCCAAAACCAGTCTTCAAAACTTCTAGGAGCTGGTGATCTAAAAAGGGACCCTTCACAGTCAGATAATAGCTAAAAAAAAAAAAAAAGGAAGTTTTTCTGTCATGAATTAAAACATGACCTCAGTTCTAGTGAATTTTTGTTTCCTGAAGGGTTTTAAAAAATTAATAGGAGTGAAAAGAGTAGCACTTTAAAAATAAATTAAAATAAATTAAAAAACATACCCTGACCTTTTTAATTGGAAGGAAATGAAAAGCAGTTAAAATTATATCAACTGACTTTTAAGAAGTCTTACAGAAACTTATTAAGAAATTCATAATTACAGCAGATAAAGCTGATTATATTAAAAGAGTAGTCAGAATGTTTATTAAAAAAAAGAGAATATTTTTAACATGCTGAATGGAATTCAAAAATAATAAGACGCTTACCAGCTACAGCTGTTAAAAAAAGAGTAAAAAATCCCTTTTTCTACCGCCATGACTTTCAAGTAATGGCAACCAAAAATTTGACTCAGCATTCAAGTAATTCAAGAACTATTTGAACTATGAAAAACTTTACTCTAGACAACTCCAAAAGACATGAAATGTTTAGGATATTACAATCTGTGTGTACTGGAATTCAAAGCACAGTCTTGTCACTGGACACGGTAGCTCTTTCCAGTTTCTTTGTAGGGGTAACGGGCAAGACAAGGGTAAGTAAGCATTGCCGATGACTCAGGTGAGTTTCTTGGGGCACAGGAAGGAGGTGCTATTTCTTGCTACTATGAAAATAGTATTTCAGATTGGTTATCTCTTATTTTGGGGTTTTAGACATACTTGGGTTTTTTTTGTTCTGCTTTTTTTTTCGCCCTGTAACAGTCATGTTTTGATGGATTGTCAAATACGAAAGTTTGCAGAAAAAGTGTAATTTGCCTCGTGGAATGTTTGTTTTGTCTGTGATGTGAACTGAGCCGTGTCACTAATTGGCACTCTAGTATAGGTACAGACATAATTTTTTTTCTGTTGTTTTTTGTTATGAGGTGATTTTATTACTCAGATAATATCTTTTGCAATCTTTATACTGTGTGTTTATTTTCAAAGTTGAACTGTTGACTTGCTTGCATGCAAAAACTAGAAACACAGACTTTCTTACCTTTGGAGCTCTGAAAAGAAAGATGTGGGTTGAAAAATGTAGAATCAAAGCACATTTACTTCCGATGCATTTGGGTGCAGTCTCTGGAATTAGTTGGTTTTTATTATCAGGGTAAGTGGTTTCTGTTTCTGGGAAATAATTCATCATTTTCAAATAGAAAACAAACCAAACAAGCAAAATATGCAAACATTTTAAACAAACTTTGTGAGTAATTTTAGAGCAAAGTTATCCTTTTAATACATGCTAGTCTAGTAAGCACTAGTTAAATGGGGTTCCCAAGAACATGGAGTCTTGTTTTACAACAGTCATCCAATATCCTTAACCAGCCTGCTCAACTTTGTGTTCTTCCGAGTTAATTGAACAAATAGTTTTAACAAGAAATGTAGATATACTGAAGATAAAAATGACATTACGTAGTGAAACACCAAATAGAACTGTCATAGAGAGACACACCCTGATGTCACTTACCATGCAAGACGTGCTGAATAAAAGGAATCACAATTCCCAGAGGCGGTAATGTACACAATGTTTAATGGAAACACCGCACCACAATTCTGAAACATGGAGAAGACCTGACAGCACTAACAGCTTTGACAGCAAAAGATGAGGCTCCAGTGTATGACATCTGACCTTAAAAAAAAATAAAAATCTGTCTCCCTGGTTATTAAATGCAAAGAATAAAAAGGACTTGTCAGAATGGGGTGACTGAGTCACCATTTCCTTCAACACGACTAAATCCAGGACAGAATAGGACACAAATATGTACATAGACTGGGGTTTCATTTTTTGTCCTTCCAAGGATGGCAATTTATATTATTATATGTCAAAAAACCATTATACCAGAGAAACAGAATATTAAAAAAATACAATAAAATTTCCTATACTTTGAAAGCAATAAATAAAAATTAGTTTATTTTTGCATGACCATACTAGCAGCTATGTCTAATTCACATAATGGTCTTGTAGGCAGTTGGATTTATAGCAATAAAGCCAATGAACAAGAGAGCTTTTTGTATAGCAGAGGAGAATATCTTCATTGTTACTGAAAGGTCCTGGAAAGATATCTAAAAGCAATAAGACAAAATAATAAAATTGTGTATCTAAGACATCATTTTCCTATTTTGTCATGAATATGTATCAATTTTCAGTTTGTCATTGAGATGTTATGTGCATGACTTTCAGATGACGTTAGGTATTTTAGTGTAAGTCACCTCAAAAATGCTTTGTGTAAAAAGTGGTTTAACTGGTGCATTCAATTGATGCATAAGATATTGGAGCAGCTCAAGGAAAGAGAAGGGAATGGAGAATCAGAATGAAAAATGAAACGTGGACTAAAAAGGATCAGGAACACTTATTTCTCTACCTTGTGGCTAGTTTAACAACTTGCATTCTATATACAACAGGTTGTACTTGTTTTGTTCCCATAACAAATAAATATCTTCCCTAGAGAAACAAAATCTTCTAGCTTGTCATTTGCTTTGTGGGTTAGTTTGACCACCTAAGTCCAGTTTTTAATTACTGGAGTTGCTAAAATTGATTTATCTTCTAATGTCCCAGTGGAGAAGAAAATGGAGTTTCTGGTGAAAATAGCAACTTAGAGTAATGAAAAGGACACATCATTTTGCCTTTTCTTTTGTTCTTCAAGTGCAAGGCAGTATTTTAAATAAATTAAAGTGGAATCTATGGGATATAGTCTGAAATTTCACTAACAAACCTAATTTTAGTTTTCACACAAATTCGTGATCATTTCAGTTATAAAATACCTACATATAAAAATTGGTTTCTTCCAGAAAAGCTACTGTGATAGATTTAATAGGCTTTGGATTCTTTCTCCTCAATTATTATAATAGGCTTCATCTACTATATACTGCATTCAAACTCTGTCTCCTTTCTCCAAGTGGGGAGATATTTTGAGTTCTAATGAATATGCAGACCAAGACAACAGGCCTTTAAAATGGAAGGAAGCTATGAATCTCAATCACAACAGTTTGCTTTTAGAAAAACTCATAACGTTTTGACTGAAAATAAATTTTGATTAATAAACCTCTATGTATTTTTCTGTATAAAGGTAGATAGTTACCTAGATTTATTGAAATGTGTACACAGTCACAAGACAGTTATTTTTTACCCATAAGATTTCTGGAGGAAAGTTATGTAAGTGCATTATATTCTTGGAGAAAATGGGTGACATTCTGCATTTACAAATGATGACATTTACAGCTTCACTGCTGCTTATTTTGCTCTAACTAGAAACAACATTGCTATGCAAAGCATTTAATGAGCTAAAATAGTCTCAAGACAGTCAACAAATGGGAAAGAAATGGTAAAAAGGCATCAGTGTCTTCATTAAATGCTAATGTTAGGGGCATATTAATGAAATTTTGAATTTTTCTGATTTTGAAGACATCTTCATCTTTGTCTACAAGTACAGAACATATGGCAATACCAAACACCTGCAATGTCAGTCCTTGTCTGCAGGAATAACTTGACAACAATGTAAGCAGCCAACATAATTTACAGGAGATCAACAAGTGCTTATAAATGGTATGAGCATGTTGAAAGTGATATCTTCATGAACAAGATTCTCTTTGCATCATTATTATGTTTCTTTACATCTTAAACCTGATTACGCATGTGGTCTGCCCAGCTTGGAGCAATACTCTGACAGTGCACCTCACTTACATCCTTTTTTCACATCAGAAACCAGCAGGACATCTTACTGTCCTTCTTAAAGGTCGAGCACGAAGACAATTGAATTTATAATTTTTTATATTAAATGAATAAAGTGCTGAACACATAAATATTCTTTGATATTACCAGAACAAACAAATTCATGTGGTTATTTTCAAGATCCAGGGATAGGATACTGATAATTCTGAAGATAATATCAACTTAAATAACCAATTTGAGTAAAATAAAAGGAAATATGATCACTGTGTGGTAAAGAAATTCAGTTCTGAGCCTTTTTCTTATTTCTGGTTAGATCATCATTTTCCCACAAAAATGCAAACATGCGATCTAGGCAGCAAAAGTATTCAGATATTTTAAAGATTCAGAACATGAACATTATAGATTGGCAAGATCCTAAATAATATCTGATTTCAAAATTATATTGCAATATATTTCAAAAATTCTCAAAATTGGCCTCTGCTGATAGTATTTGGGGTGATGGTTTTGTTTTCTCTGATCTTTTGTAGGATTATTTTTAAGGAATAATTTTGAGACTTGTGTTGACTGGCCCACTTGGACTTCAAATTTTATTTGTGGGAGAATACATCTTTGTGGGAGAATACATCAGCTGCAGTGATGTGCACAAATCTGTCTGTTTCACAGCTAAAAATGTGCATCAGTGGATTTTAAGTACTTTAATTCCTAGATAGAAATATAATCCAATGGATTAGACACCTGAGCTGCTTAGAACATTTTCTGTTTATTCCGTTCTCTTGCTCTAGTGAATCTCCTTTACTGCCTCCTGCCTCTTGCATTCCTGTTTGTTCAGCTTAGTGTCAGTAGGCAAATAAATTCTATAAGAAGGATTTTTTCTAGAATGCTCTTTGGGACACTTCGAGAGTGTAGGAAATGGGATTTCAGTTCCTGTGTGGTTGAGCAGAACTGAGAATCAGAGAGAGAGGGGCTTGTCTTTTATTCTCCGACATCCATCTCAGCTTCCGTTGATGACTATGGAGGTTCATCCAATGGATTACAGAGGATGGAAATAGAAGGATGGAATTCAGCCTGACAGAGGTACTGGGTCCATTATATATTGCATGGCTTGACCCAGAAAGACAATTTGGTTAAATGACTGGCATTTTCTTGGAATTATTAGGAAAACACAGAAATCAAATACTTATAATACATTCACTTGGTATGCTAGAGATGTCCCTCTCTATCTGCCTGGGTTTTGTTGTTTGGTGGTTTGTGGTTTTTTTGGGTTTTTTTAAGATTATTTTGAACTCCACTTTATGTGAATATAGAGGTCCCATTATGTTGTTTCACAATCCACATATTATTTATGTTGCTTTGAAAAGATCCCTGACTCAGCTATTGCCACCAGCTTTACCCCAGCTGACCCCTTCATTTTTTGCATTAGTAGTCCATTACCTTGGCACTGGTATACTGGGCTTCTCTTTGGATTTTGCCTTAAGATATTGCAAAAGGAGCAACATTCTCTGCCAAAGTAAAATAAAACAGCTACACTGATATAGCTGAAATACTACCTATTCACATCAGCAGAAAATTTGGCCAAATTTTTAGCCATTTATGTTACAAGATTTATCAAGGAATGCGAGGTTATTGACTCCTTCACTTTATCAGAATGATGAACTAAAGCCCTAACGCAGTTAATAATTACATTTGTCACTAATTTACCTACACAAGGTGTTGGTCTGAGCCCTTGAATCTATGACGAATACTTGCTGGCAATATTCAGCAAAATGGTGCTTCCTAGTACAGGGATTTCCCACCAGAGCAGTTTGTCAGCACAGCTGTTCTTCATTATGTACAGTGAGCTACTCCACAGCCTCCATCTTTTACACAAAAGGAAATGTTGCATGATTCTCCCCCTCAGAAACAGCGCTAAATATCAACAAAGTCTTTGTGTCATCTCTAAGTTCTTTATGAATATGTGAACATGAATCACGAAGAACTTCTATTTTATTTTTTAAAATGATGGAATTTTCCTCTATGAAATCAAATGAAATATACCCATTGAAATAAATCAGCATTTAAACGTTAAATTGCCCTTAAGCTGAAAGTGGATGTGTATTCAGTTCTAAGAAAATGTTGCTTCTCCTTCATTAAAATAAAATATTAAGCACTATGAAGAAGAAATCTTCAGTTTACACACTCATTTTCACACCTATTTTCCATTTTTATTGCACAGAACTGTTGAACTTTTAAGTGTGGCTTTCAAATTTGACTCCTGCGTATTTATTATTCATCTCAGCTTTTGGACAATGTACCTACTCAAAACAGTTTTGAGTAATTTACTGTTGTGATAATTGAGAAAAAATGACACAATATATTAAAACGATAATAAACTACATGGAAACTGAAAATGGTTCTTTGGGTTGTGACATGAAAAAGCTGCAGGATTAGAGTAACATCTAAAATAGATATATGGATTTCACTTCCCCCTCCACCCCCTAGAATATTTTATGTAAAGACGTCTTCCACTGAAGAAGAGTTCTGATACATAAAATGCCTTCATAATCATATCAATATATTCTGAGTGTCTAAGTAAATAAATTGCATGGTTTTGCATAAACAGTGTGGGTAAAATCCTGACCTGACAGAAAACAGCAAAAAAATGTTTCTGTGTGCTAAATAAAACCTACTTGAAATCTACTGAAGTTAGATTTTAGTTGATATCTACTGAAATAGTGCTATTGTTACTATTACTACTGCTATTATAGTATTACTTATCCTGCAGTATTTTGGTACTAGGTACACAGGTTATTTCCGTTATCACAGAAAATTGAGTTTGATAACTCAAAGATTCAAGATTCATGCACAACATATTCTAGCTATTGGCAGGAAAGCATATTGCTATTTCTCACAAACACTAAACATCATTAAATTCTACTGATCTTCAGAAATGTAAGTGCTGTAAATGCTTTTTTTTTTGTCAGATTTGAAAATGCAATTCTTTTTTGTGTATGAACTTTACAAACTTTGCTGTATGCATTCCTCCAATAATCCAGACATTCATCCTTCATATGATCTATTTTCTAAGACCAAATTTCTACTTTCTTGTTGTGCTTTGTATTCTTTTATATAAGACTTTGACTCACAATATTCTTAGGGGTGACAGACAATATCATGTTTCATAGTTACTACAGAACTGATTTGAGAACCTTTTGAAAAAATGGAGGAACTAATTTTTTCTTATACAGTTTCTCTAAGCAGGAATTTTTTGCTGGTTTTGGCTTTGGTTTTGAAGGGTGGGTTAGTTTGGTTGTGGGGTTTTTTGTTTGTAGTTGGGTTTTTTTTTTTCCTCTGTCTGTTTTGGCTAGTTGGAGGCTTTTTGGGTTTTTTTGTGTGTATGGGGTTTTTTTGTTTTCCTCTGGGATTTGGGTGGGGATTTTTTTGGGAGGGGTGCCATTGTTTTTTTTTTCTGTAATCCTAATATGTAGGCTGAATATATGCTAAAGAATGTGGCTAACCTTTGGTGGTGTCAGATATTTGTGGTCCCTTTAAGTAGCACTTACCTTTAGGATTAATAACATTTTCTTCCTATGGGACTTACAGAAATGATACCTGGCCCTGTTAGAAAATGCACAGCCACAGACCATTAGGCTTTCTCTCTCCTAAAATCTTATTTTAGACAGGCAGTCACAGGCTAATGAAAGGAGGATAGCAGAGGCACATGGTGATCAAAGGAGTAATGGATGATAATTTATTTGAAGAAAAGTCATTCTTAGGAGGATAGTCTAGTGGAAAGAAATAAGAAATAGGCAGAGACAAAGGATGATAGCTGAGATGAATGTGCTGAAGAAAGGACAGCTAAAAAAAAAAGAAAACGGGGCAGAAAATTTACAAAAATACAGCCAAAGAAATCTCATTCAAAACCCGCTAATTATTTGCATCCTCGAATTTGGCTTCTACATACCTGCTTCTACTAGGCTGACTTCTTTATTGTCTTTACAATAGGTAAAGACGTAGGCATAGGACCAAGGAGAATGTCATTTAATGTCTTTATATCTGGGGACAGTTTATTATCTTGCCTCAAGAGAATGTCAATGGGAGGAGAGTCTCTAGGCAGTGCAACCTTTGGTTTGGTTGCTTGTGGTCTGACCAGTTTCAGCTAGTTCTTGTCTTCAGTCTTTTCTGTGTCTGCAGTGTCTTGTTTGCAGACCTACAAATCATCATCATGCCTAAATAGCATAGGAATGTAATGGAATAATATAACATGGAAAGGTGAGCTAGTTACTGCATGTTGCCAAACCAAACAAAAAACCAAAGTGATTTTCTGTTTTGATTCAAATGGCTTATCAATTTATTTTCAGTGTCATATTAAATCTTTGCTATTTAGATGTTTCTAAAACATGGCTTCCACTAAAACTGACTCAGTGCTGCTTGCACATAACAATACTTGACAAAGGAAGAAAGAACAAGATACTATTTTATAAACACATTACAAAAAAACTAGAGATGAAGAAAGATAAATCACACAGAATCACACAGAATTTACCGAGTTGGAAGAGACCCACAAGGATCATGGAGTCCAACTCCTGGCCTTGCACAGGACCATCCCAAGAGTCACACCATGTGCCCAAGAGTGTTGCCAAACGCTTCATGAACTCTGTCAGCCTCTGTGCTGTGACCACTTCCCTGGGGAGCCTGTTCCAGGGCCCAACCACTCTTGGGGTGGAGAACCTTTTTCTAATACCCAGCCTAAACCTTCCTTGACACAACTTCAGGCCATTCCCTCAGGTCCTGTCACTGATCACCAGAGATCAGTGCCTGCCCCTCTGCTTCCCCTCACAAGGAAACTGTAACTGCAATGAGGTCTCCCCTCAGTCTCCTCTTCTCCAGGATGAACAGACCAAGTGACCTCAGCTTCTCCTCATATATCTTCCCTTCAAGGCCTTTCACCATCCTCATTGCCCTCCTTTGGACACTCTCTAATAATTTAATATCTTCCTATTATTGTGGCACTCAAAACTGCCCCCAGCACTTGAGGTGAGGCCGCCCCAGTGCAGAGCAGAGCGGGACAATCCCCTCCCTTGCCCGGCTGGCGATGGTGTGCCTGATGCCCCCCAGGACAGGCTTGGCCCTCCTGGCTGCCAGGGCACTGCTGATTCATATTTAACTTTCTATTGATCAGGACCCCTAGGTCCCTTTCTTCAGCACAGTTCTCCAGCATCTCATTCCCCAGTCTGTACATCCAGGGTTGCCCCACCCCAAGTGCACAGTCCAGCACTTCCCTTGTTGAACTTTTTATGGCTGGTGATTGCCCAGCTCTCTAATTTGTTGAGAACTCTCTGCAAGGCCTCCCTCTCTGCCTTTGAGGGAGTCAACAGTTCCTCCCAGTATTGTATTGCCCATGAACTTACTTAGTATCCCTTCCAGTCCTGCATCCAAGTCATGAAGATGAAGAGCGCAGGGCGGAGGATGTAGCCCTGTGGAGCCCCACTGGCGATAGGTTACCAGTGTGATGCCACCCCATTCACTGCAACCCTTTGTGCCTGACCTGAGGCCCAGTCGCTCACCCATCGCATGATGTGTTTATTGAGAAAGGGAGAGATACAAGTTCTTTGTTCTTATATCAGTAAGAGCTGTACTTTTTTTTCCACTTATGAACGATTTAATAAATTTAAGTCTTATGCTGTAATTTTTCTTCTCTGTTTAAAGGATTCTCTCTGTTTCCTTGTAGAGTTACAAGTAATTAATTTTTATAAGAAATCAAGTCCACAGTAAAAGCTGGAAGACTATTTCTCTTATTTACATGCATTTATTCAGAAAAATATATAATAATTAATAATTTATAGAAGGCTTCTAAGAGTTTCCTGTGGAAAAATAGTTTTAGAAAGATAATGTAAGAATACAACAATATCTCTCCCACCATATGTTTTTTAAAAGTCCTGCCAATTTTACATTCATTTAATCTCTAATATAATCTAGGTTTGTGTAACAATTTCACCCTGAGAGCACAATATTACAATGAGTTAGAGGGCATTGGTAATGCTTTCTTTTCTGTGAAATTCAGTCAAATATAGAAATAATCTGACCATGAATATTTGTGAGGGATTAGGTAGCAAATAAAGTGGGAATTGAAATAAGCATTTTTACCAGAGAAAATAAGTTGAACAAGAACAAAATGACTTCTAAGCTTAAAGACCTCTAATAGTGGATATGGAATAGACATCCAAATATCATTATTTTTAAGTGTGTATATTACTATTCTCTAGTGTCAGTTAAGACTCAAATGAGAAATGTTGCTGTTAATGACCTGTGTACATAGTATAAATAATTTTCTAGCCTTGAGCACAGCAAATTTACCAACAATCTCAGAAAATCATCTATTTCTTGCAGCAAAATTTATTTCCAGGTTTGAAATGCATGAATGATTTTTTTGGACAAGTTTGTATTCCCATCTTCATAAGTGAGACAACTTGTGTCAGTATAAGAAGAGTAAATCTAAAGTGAAGGTTAAAAAACCAAAAACTGTTAAGAAATAGCCCCACTCCCATCTCAGGGTACTGGGTCCGCAGAGGGGGTGATCTTGAAAGAGATATTGAAGAGTTCTTTATAACCAACATCCAGTCAATCTTTGTGAAGGCATATTTAGCTTCTTGCTTCTTAGCTATTTAGATGATACAAAGAACTTCAATTGTCCCCAAGATTTTTTGGTTTTTTGCTTGCATTGTTCTTGTCTCCTTTTTCCACACATCACATGGGCACTCAGCAATTCCTGCATGCAAAGTCATGATGATAAGAAAACAATACATTTTTATAACACTGATTATACAGCATTCTACTCTACCACTTGTTTTCTTGGGCAGCCGACAGGAATGTGAAAGGGTACATCATTCAAAATGTATTTATATATTTATTTATATATATATATATATATATCTC
>VZTA01001629.1:1674-24470 GCA_013398855.1 Mohoua ochrocephala | reverse complement strand
CCAGTGCAGAGCAGAGCGGGACAATCCCCTCCCTTGCCCGGCTGGCGATGGTGTGCCTGATGCCCCCCAGGACAGGCTTGGCCCTCCTGGCTGCCAGGGCACTGCTGATTCATATTTAACTTTCTATTGATCAGGACCCCTAGGTCCCTTTCTTCAGCACAGTTCTCCAGCATCTCATTCCCCAGTCTGTACATCCAGGGTTGCCCCACCCCAAGTGCACAGTCCAGCACTTCCCTTGTTGAACTTTTTATGGCTGGTGATTGCCCAGCTCTCTAATTTGTTGAGAACTCTCTGCAAGGCCTCCCTCTCTGCCTTTGAGGGAGTCAACAGTTCCTCCCAGTATTGTATTGCCCATGAACTTACTTAGTATCCCTTCCAGTCCTGCATCCAAGTCATGAAGATGAAGAGCGCAGGGCGGAGGATGTAGCCCTGTGGAGCCCCACTGGCGATAGGTTACCAGTGTGATGCCACCCCATTCACTGCAACCCTTTGTGCCTGACCTGAGGCCCAGTCGCTCACCCATCGCATGATGTGTTTATTGAGAAAGGGAGAGATACAAGTTCTTTGTTCTTATATCAGTAAGAGCTGTACTTTTTTTTCCACTTATGAACGATTTAATAAATTTAAGTCTTATGCTGTAATTTTTCTTCTCTGTTTAAAGGATTCTCTCTGTTTCCTTGTAGAGTTACAAGTAATTAATTTTTATAAGAAATCAAGTCCACAGTAAAAGCTGGAAGACTATTTCTCTTATTTACATGCATTTATTCAGAAAAATATATAATAATTAATAATTTATAGAAGGCTTCTAAGAGTTTCCTGTGGAAAAATAGTTTTAGAAAGATAATGTAAGAATACAACAATATCTCTCCCACCATATGTTTTTTAAAAGTCCTGCCAATTTTACATTCATTTAATCTCTAATATAATCTAGGTTTGTGTAACAATTTCACCCTGAGAGCACAATATTACAATGAGTTAGAGGGCATTGGTAATGCTTTCTTTTCTGTGAAATTCAGTCAAATATAGAAATAATCTGACCATGAATATTTGTGAGGGATTAGGTAGCAAATAAAGTGGGAATTGAAATAAGCATTTTTACCAGAGAAAATAAGTTGAACAAGAACAAAATGACTTCTAAGCTTAAAGACCTCTAATAGTGGATATGGAATAGACATCCAAATATCATTATTTTTAAGTGTGTATATTACTATTCTCTAGTGTCAGTTAAGACTCAAATGAGAAATGTTGCTGTTAATGACCTGTGTACATAGTATAAATAATTTTCTAGCCTTGAGCACAGCAAATTTACCAACAATCTCAGAAAATCATCTATTTCTTGCAGCAAAATTTATTTCCAGGTTTGAAATGCATGAATGATTTTTTTGGACAAGTTTGTATTCCCATCTTCATAAGTGAGACAACTTGTGTCAGTATAAGAAGAGTAAATCTAAAGTGAAGGTTAAAAAACCAAAAACTGTTAAGAAATAGCCCCACTCCCATCTCAGGGTACTGGGTCCGCAGAGGGGGTGATCTTGAAAGAGATATTGAAGAGTTCTTTATAACCAACATCCAGTCAATCTTTGTGAAGGCATATTTAGCTTCTTGCTTCTTAGCTATTTAGATGATACAAAGAACTTCAATTGTCCCCAAGATTTTTTGGTTTTTTGCTTGCATTGTTCTTGTCTCCTTTTTCCACACATCACATGGGCACTCAGCAATTCCTGCATGCAAAGTCATGATGATAAGAAAACAATACATTTTTATAACACTGATTATACAGCATTCTACTCTACCACTTGTTTTCTTGGGCAGCCGACAGGAATGTGAAAGGGTACATCNACACACACACACACCCCAACTGCCAATCATTCGTCTGTACTGTCCAGTGCAGGAGTCTGTGAGAGCTCTGAAGATCCTGTGATCCTGTGTAAAACTCATTGTATAAATTCTACATTTATAACAGCAGATGCTCATACAGCACTCATGTGTATACACAGTCATGTGTATACGTGTAGCTAATGTAGAATTTAGTATAAAATGACTATAGTCCACTCTACCATCCACTTCAGAAATTTTAAGCATCTAGTAGTAATCCCTTGCTGTCAACTGCAGCACAGAAGAACTAAAACAAAGGCTAATAACTTTTATCACATCTAAAAAATAGAGCTGTCATTAAGCACTTTCGATTGACTGACTACAAGAAAAAGCTAGATGATAAGATTCAGCAAGGTCCTTTACCTGAGGACCTTGAGTTAGATGAAGAGGAATCCTATTCTTAAAATCTTCCCTGAAGTCTCTCTTAAGTTTGGTTAAGCTCCTATAATACCTTAATACCTTTGTCTGAGCTTAGGAAGACACATCATTTTCATCACTCTAACTGTTTTGAGGCCCACTGTAGAGAAGAGAATTCAGCTCTGTGTCCTCATTGCTTGCTGCTGTGTGTGTTCAGACAGTATGCATAAGACAAGTCATAAGCTGAAAAGGATGGTAAAAATCTGAAAAAAAGACAACAATCAAAGGCATAAAATTTCCAATTTGATTTTCACTCTCTATGTTAAAAATGTTGGAAATAAAACAAAAAGTACTTCCCAAAATGACTGAGAACACATCAAAACTATATTCAAAGTTTGAACTGACTCACATTTTTCAATATTCAAAGCAAGGAATTACTTTTCCAGTCTTTATGAGGATTTGAACTGACACTGATATTCTGATGTATGATGTTCAGCTTTTTTCACTCCTGTGTCTTCTGTTGATGGTTGAAGATACATTTAACATATTTAGCGCTCTACCTAATGCCATAGAACAGTCTGTTAAAGCTGTAATGTCATGTTTTAATAGAATACTCCGTGCTAATTATATGATAACTCTTCATTGATAGATAATTCTATGTAGGCTCCATGCAAATTTCAAATTACTAGTACTGATGGTCCCTAATTTTTTTATTCAGTTTTAAATGAAACTCTCATTTGTTTTAAGGAAGTTTATCCTGAATGAAAACTACTGCATCTGTTATTTTGTTTATTTTCATCCAAGTCTTCTTGAGTCAATGGGCATCTTTGTAGGGACTTGCATGGATGTGGGATTTATGCCATTGAAGAGCGCCCTTTCAGTGAATCTGGAGAGGATGGGGCTCACTTCCAAAGATTTGCAGTCTTAGGCTTGATCTTGGATTTATTCACAAAAGGGTATAAGGATCTAAAGTTCAGTTTTGTTGTGTGCTACAATTGTGTCTCATTGCTTTTTCTGTAATGGAGGGATGATTACAGTTTCTCTCACAAATTGTTCAATTTATCTATCTGAAGTCTAGGGACATAATTTAAAGCAGGTAAGTATTAATATTAATGTCTAACTGCTATTTTTGAAATCCCTATTCAGGTACTGCCTAATCCTTTAAGAAGTAAGAGCTCTTTCAGTTCTCAATATAAAGCAGAGGGTTTCCTAGATCATTTTAGTAAAAGTCAGAAACTAGCCTTTCATGGGAATAACTAGGAGGGAGAGAGAGAGAGAGATATAAAAAGACATATGTGGAAGGCCACTAAAAGCTGTCCAACGACAGTGCCTATTGCCTTAAAGTTCAGTTTATAGTATCCAATCTATTCTTTACTTCTGCATCCTTTTAACGGTAAAAACAAATGAAATCATAATGGTTAAAAATTATAATTTTTTAAATTTAAGTGATGTTTAAATACTGCTGTGGATAAGAGGAAGTTCTTCGATGTTCTTCCCTTTGCCCATAACTCAGATCTGAAATATAAATAATTAATTGTCATTTACCATTCATGAGGAGTAGTTTTGCAAGGATTTCTCCTTGGAATTTTGAGGGGATAATCTATAATGGGATCTGTACAAAACCCTCAATGTGTTGCTAATAATACTTCTGCATGATTTATTTATAATTATTTATCTGTTGTCAGAGTTTCCTTCCAAGTTTTTGATTTTATACTGACCTTTCCCATTGACTCCCTTCTGTTTAGGGCTGATCATGGCAACTTAGTAATATCGCAAATGTCTTTATGTCAAATGTAAAATACATCTTGTGTAAGAGATAATACATAAATATACATATATTACTGTATTCTGCATTCGTAAATTATGATTGCAGTATTTCTTTGGAACTTTCATTTAATACTAACATTACTTTCTATGAACTTTCAAGTTTGGGTCATTTTCTTAGGACTAATTCTCGTTCTTTCATTCCTGTGATGTCATTTACTTACCTGTGAAACTTTTTAGACTGGCAAAGTTTACTCTGAAAGGGATGTTGTGCTGTAGTGCTTCTCCTGATGTCTGATAGATTTGGTTACTGCCAGAGGAGTAGTTTGTTAACCCTCCTCTGGTCTGATAAACAGGCTGCCGTTTGGGGGAGATGTTCCTCCTGTAATATAGATGTGATTGCAACTGGGAAAGACAGTTTCACTTCATTTAGCTTTAGACTAATCAGGGAAATAAGTAATAGAAAAAAATCTTATCTAGTGAAAAGTGCATCACACTCTGGTATTTTTAGATAAAACCTGTTTTCCTCACAGATGGTAAGCATTAAATTTGCAGCTACTGGATTTTGCGTTTAGGAAATGGCTCCTACAGGACATGCAGGCTGATTTTGCAAGCATTGAAGAAGATGGGGAGGGGTCATTGATTTCAGAAGACCTAATCATATATGGAAAGCTCTCCTTTTTCATAAGTATTTGTAAGACTGGAATTAAAGCAGGTTTTCTGCCTTAAAAACAAACAAACAAACCAGTTATTGTAGTTCTTTAAAGCTAAAAAGGTGAAGGTAATCCTTCATTTCATCATTTTATTTTGTTTCACACAGGAGGCCTATTAAGTCAGCAATGAATCTTTTATTTGTTTTATGCTCTGTTTTAATTTAATTTCTTTGCATTCTTGTGACAATGTCCTTTTCACAAACATTGTGAGACATGAATAACTAGGCAAAATCAAGTAAGTTCATGCTATGAACTACTCAGCTTAAAAGTTGTGATAGATTAATCTGTGCTATTGTCTGGAAATTAATTAACCAGACACTGAAATGCTGGTTAAAAATTAATTCTTTTTTCTCTGTTGTTCATTCTATGACATGTCTCTACATCCCTTGTTTCTTTGAAAGAGTTGAAATCCAGTTTAAAATACGGATTTGAACCACATTTTTTTTCAGTGATTTACATTTGTGGTCTAGCTGTCTTTATAATTGTGCCTTTTTAAAATTAAATTATTATTTTTATGTTTTAAGTTCTGTTTCTCAAAAAATCTACTCGCAAAGGGTTAATTTCTGTGCAAAATATTTTTGTTTCCCTCAGTGGTAGGAGGAACATATAAATATGAACATTCATAGCATATCAATAATATAATTAATTAATTCTGGTATATTCATGGCTCAATAGTAATATGGAATGGCTTACAGTGTTTCTATGAATAAAAATTACTGATTTAAAAGGAGTATGGCCTTCTATCCCCCTCCCCCAATCACCCTGAAATGTGTTAAAAACTTAGTCTATGAATTTTTCCCTTTATTTCTCAGAACATTGACTCATTTTGTACAAAAATTGAGTCACCCTTAGAAGAAAGTAATCCTCAGCTACACTTGTAGTAACACAGAATCCCTGTAAAACACACCAGGAAAACTGGGTTAGCTGTAGCATGCATTCAGAGGAAATCATAGGCAAAGCTAATATCCACTTTGTTATGCAACCTAACATTTTTCGTTCTAGATGGAATTACTGGGTTTTTTTGTTGCTGTAATGAAAAGACAACATCTCTCAGAGATTTCGAGAGAAGCACAGTTTCTTACAGAACTGTAGATTTAATGCCATAGTGTGAAGAAGCTGAACTGCCACCCTAAGCAAGGGCAAGATGAATGGATAAATTCTTCCCTTATTATTGTATAGGTGATTAGAAGTTGCCATGTGAAAATCACTGTTTTATTATAGACTAACAGCAATACCCTTTCACAACATTGTGATCATCTGCCTCTGTTTCTGGAAGTGGAATTGAACACATTCCAGTGGCTGGCCTCTGGTATAATCGATAGTAGAAGGGAAGAAAAATTTAGTAGAACGTCAGGAAAAATATAGCTTCAAAATGAAATAGTTGCATATTAATAAAAAAATGGAATGGAAATAAGAATTATTCCTTGTAAGAAAAAAAGCTTCCATCAATGTACGAAATTGCAATATTTAACGAAAGGGTCAGATCTGATGAGGGGTTTCTTGTGCTATAACTCTGCTTAGTGCTGCCAATCTAATTCTCGCTCTATAAGGGTATTCCCCAGTAACTGCTGCTGGTGGGTCCATAGTTAGCTATACCATTCAGCAGTTGTACATAGGGGCTTATATGTAATTTTTAATGGGTCTGCAGTAATTTAAAATGAATCATCTCTTGGTCCTAGACTAGAACATAAACTTCGGTTCCCTTCTTGATTGGTGGATTGAAAGACAATCTCTGTGTGTTGAAAATGTGGTAGTATAGCCACAGCATCGTCAAAGTTGCCTTTCAGTAGGCAGAGGTGTGTTTTGTGAAATAAAATAATTCCTCACTTAAATTTTATGCTACCAGATGTGTTCTTAGAAGGGTTGTATCAACATCATGCACTCACCTTTAGATTAAAGTATCAACAGTACTTGTTCTTTTTAAAAAACCCTCCATGTTTATATCTCATTTGAATTTGTCTCAGTTTAGCTCACTGCCTTTTTGTTGTTGTTTTTGAGACTCTTCCTTGCCAAGTAAGTAAGTTTTTGTGATCATAAAGGTATTTTTATATTGCAATTAAGTTCTATTTCAGTCTTTTTGCAAAACCTCAGTGGACTTGGGCTCCAAAGCCTAAAGAATGGAATTTCATTATATGTGTATGCCTTAAGTGTAGTAGATACTTGTTACCCTTACGATTAAAGAGAGAGACCTAGAGATCTAACTCAGCTCTCTACACTAACAACATTTGAAACCAAGAGAGATGAATCTTATTTTTTTCTGTTTTTTTCTCTTCTAAGGTCCTGCATTTTGTGGCCTGTCCTTTATTCACACTGTTAATCTCTTAAAATAAAAACCTCAGAATGGATTGCAGTGTTCCTCATAGGGATGAAGTCATCTGTCTTTTCTTACAAACTGCTTCCTCCTTAAATATCCAAAGATAGCATCAGTTTATCACACTGGAATCTTCTCTTCAGTTGCTCTAAAAAAAACCCCAAACCCTTGGGGCTTTTCTAGTCATCGATTTGTAGGTTACTGCCCATTGCTCCTCTCGAGTTCATATACATTCTGCAGCTATGGCTTCCATTCTGTGCTCCTGTATAAATCTGTGCTTTGCTCTGGATAAAGAATTCTTGTTTGAAGGAAAAGGAACAGAATACTAAGTGTATGTGTAGCACGCTGCCTGGGTGTTTTATCCCCTTTAGATCAGTCATCTGTAAGATTTATCATCTGTGATTTTCTATTTGCTTTCAGATCTTTGATGAAAACATTTGCTTTACAGCATGCTGAATTAGAACTGGAAGCCATATACTTCTTTATTCTATTATTAATTCTAAAAGTGTTTTTCTCTGTGTCTTGGGTTTTCAGTTTCTCTACTCCAGTTTCTTCATTTGTAAAATCAGGATAATTCTACTTTATTACTCTCAGAGGCAGGGCACCAAGAAAGTACCATGACATGAAACAAAACCAAAACCAAACAAAAGCAAACAAATGAAAAAAAAAAAAAAAGAAGAACCATTGGGAAGAGATTAAGAGGTGAAGAGAAGGCAGAGAAGGCAGGGGGTGGAGCAGGGGGGAGGTGAGATAAAAGTAACCCTACCACAGAATTTGCTCTGTAGACCTACAGTCAGCAGAGGCTAGTTTGACTAGAGAGCATCTATACACAGCTGTATGTCTCTGCCACACCTTTTCCATCAGTTCCTTTTCCAGAAGAGCAAAGCAGTAGGGATTTATGCACTTGTACTTATTGCAACCTTAATTATCTGAGCAATAACAGAAGAAACACTGACATCGACTTCTGGTAATTTAAGATAAAATCCCTTGATATTAAGCTGTCAAAAAAAAAGATCTGTTGGGGTTTTTTTTAACCCAATTTCACACCATCTATTTCACTTGATGAGAAATGAGTCTTAAGTTCTAAAATTTGATGTAAACAGGATTTTTTTCTACATCCAAATTATCAAGTCAAGAAGTTGTGAGCCTGGAAGTACAAGGAAACTTGGAACTTGACACTTTCAGATTTCCATCTCTCTGTGTAGCTCAGAAATTCTGTTAAATGGAATGGATATGATCTAAAGTTTGAGACCCTGGAGGCAATAATTATGGTGCACTAATAAGGAAGTAAAAACTCTCAAATCATCCTATGAAAATGAAGAGCCTTGTATCCATCTATTTTCTCATTGTAATGAAGATTTCGTATATTGAAATTTATGCCTTTTGGAGCACATATTTTGAATATGCGTGTGGGTTTGTGTGTTTGTGTATGTGTATGTTAAATATTTCAGAACAAGCAAACATTAAAGATATGCTGAGCTTCTGTCCAGGAGGTTGGGTATTTTCTTAATTTCTAGTCTTCATTCTCAGACACTATACTTTGGTATTAAACAACACAGAAAATGTATCTGCACTGATGGTATGTCTCTACAGCTCTTTCTCAGGAGGATATTAAGGTGATTAAAAATCTTGGCTAAAAATAGGGGAAAAAATTTAAAAGTGTGAATGGGCTGAATGACCCACTTAGAAACATATTTGGTGACCTGCCATGAAATAGTTGGGGAATGAAAAAGGCACCATAAAAAATTCTGCATCCTGTTGGGAGCTCTGATATCTTCAGTAAGAATATTGATACAAAGACTTGTTGTCGCAAACAGACAAATAGTGCTTGTGAGTCATTGCTTTGATCCCAAAGTAGCACGCAAGAAAAATTAGCTCTGTTCATAATGCAACAAATTCAGTAAATGGTGGCAAACAACTCACCAGCTTACATAAAAGAACACACTATCCATGCTGCGTTAAAAGCTTCATTAATTGTTAGGTAAATGCCAGTTGCCACTACCTGTTTTACTTCTATTCATGTGTTCTATATATATTTGCATTGCAAAAGCAAAGCCCTCTGTAAATTACAGAGTGTGTGGATCTAAAACAGGGAGCTTTCTAAAAATAGTCTGAAAATAATTTTTAAAACATATTCTGTAGTAAGCAGTGCTGGAAATCCTTTCTGGAGGGTTTAATTTAGATGTTTGTAGAGATGTTGGGATGCTTATTTGGTAGCACTGCCTATTAGTTACTTGTGTTTGATTAGATGTTCAACTCAAGCACTATCTCTATGGTCCTTGTGGATGCCTGATTTCATATTTAGGGTCTATTCTACAAAAATAAAGGGTTTGTTAGTAATGCAATCGGTGGAGAAAGATGGGCAGCTCTGGAGACCATAGGAAAGACTGACTTTTTCTTAGACAAGTTTTTCCTAATTAAGACAAAGCAACCATCCTACAGAAAGCAGACACTGCTGGGAGCCTGCCTCTTAGGAACCAGTAAGGCTTGTTTTCAGGAGCAGGCAGTGTAAAGAAACAGCTATTTCTCATCTTACCTTGATAGTATTCATACAAGATGTAGAAACCTATTTTACAGACTCAGCCAGAAAAGAGATATTCCAAGTGAGGACAGAATTTATCTTTCCAGTGAACTGGGGTGACTTCAGACAGGCTAGAAAAATCATGGGGCCATAAGACAAAGAGGCAAAAGGAATTTGTGCGCATGAATAATGAAAACATTCAGAGAAGGGAAAATAATTGGAACTGAGCAAACCATTCTATTTTATTTTATTTAGATTTCATTTGCATTACTCTGTAAATTCCCATGGGAAAAAAGACAACAAACCAAAACTGTGCAACCACAGCCCAGAGAGCAGGTTCTGCAACCTTCTCCCATTTAGCAATTTGTTTTTCTTACATTTCCTTTTCTAGCAATAAATATCACTTAGTGGGTTGAAGTGTTTTACAAAAGACAGATCTGTGTTTTTCTGTTGGTACTTAATGAACACTAAATCACACAGACAGACACACACACACGTGTGTGCTTATTTGTGTGTTTATATCTGCATAAAAATTCCGCTGGAGACCAATATGTATAGGAGATGTACACAGGGCAAAAAAAGTACAGTTGAAATTAAAAAGGAGAGGGAATTGCAATTTCTGCGTAATAACCATAAGTTATGCAGTTCTGCAAACATATGTGAAATAATGTATTAATCTATTAATTTTCACCTTATGATGGCCATTTTTAATAAGAACAGATTGGGAGAAACAGTATTTATTCAAAATTATAAATTTTAAATTGGAAAATGCAACTTTAGATAATCATAGGGGTTTTCAAGCAAGATGCTCTGCATCATATTTACATCCAAATAAAACCAGACCAGTAAGTAAAGCTAGGAATGTTGATTACTGTAGTTCATTCTCTTCTTTGTGCCAGCAATCTAGTGAATGGGCACAATAATTCATTTAGAAAACAGCTGCCGAAATACTTTGAATGTAAAAGAAAGACCATAAAATCCTGCTGGAGTTGTAGGTATCTTCGGTAAGAATGTTTTTATTGTTGCAAGCAATGGAAACAAAAAAGGGCAAAGAAGGTTAAAGAAAATACTAGAATAAAGAATTACTTTCGTCTGTGATTGCTTTGTTTGTTCATGTGTATTAGTTATATAAAGTAGCCTTCTGATCTGTATCTAGGCAACACAAAATTACTCCATTTTAATAGTAAGGTATGAACGTAAATAATCATTTTAATGGGCACATACTGCAGAAGAAATAAATTACTGGTTTACCCTTCTGTAAAAGGTAAAGAGAAGCAAAAATTGCATTTTTTGAATAAAGGGTCAACAATAATTAGATTTACTAAAAACTTTCAACAAAGTACAAGCATAAACACGAAAAAGTCCTTTAATTTTGTCTCTAATGACATAACTTGAGGAAACTTTTGTACACAGTCACCCTCACTTTTGCTTTTCTTCATTGGGAGGAATAATTTCACTCCTATCAATGCTTTACCTAGACAGATGAGAAACAGTGACTTCTGGGGATCCAAATATGAAAATGAATTTCTAGTGCCTTTTTTTTCCCCTCGGTTTATTTAATACTTCACAGCATTGTACTGTATTTCTTGTCAGTAGTCTTTAGAAGCAGGATAGAATGAAATGGAACAAAAAATGTTGTGTCTGGTCATTTCTAGATATTCTTCCTTCCGCTGAACATTAATCTAGGAACAGGCAACATGCAGCAGAAGTTCTTTTAATGTGGTTAATGGTAATTTTTTTTCTTTAACTCTCAGAGGACTGAGAGTCTTAATTTTAGGATTATGTTCTTGAATACATGATAATAGGGAGAAATATGAAGTATGAAGACGTAGAAACCAACCCAAAGAGCTTAGCCAAAACTGCAGAATGTGAATTCCTAGCCCTCAGAACTGGTTTCTAAAGAAACCATTATTTCTATTACATTCACTTGTTGAAAATAACAGATAGAAAATTATTGGGTTTATAATACTATTTTGAAATACTCAAAACATGAATATTTAGCTATGTTAGTGCCTAACCTTTTTTTCTCTGCAATAACATCTGTTTCACAATCAGAAGAATGCAGGATGAAAACAACAAAGTCCATACACAACATTTACATTTCATAAAATAAGATACATATGTGCAAATCCAGAAGCAATTTAGGCTTTTCTGTATATTTAATACATCTTTTAGAACTGTCTCTCTTAATCTTTTGCTACGTTAAAGAATTTGAAAGCATCAGAATGGCTCCAGGAAATAAATATTTTTGGCTTTATAACTAAATTAAATCAAAGCTTTTCAGGCTTCTCAGATACATCTGCTGTGAAGAATCATTTCAGAAGACATGTCTTTATCTCACTGGAGTAACCAAAGTGAAGTCTATATACAGTCATATTACCAGTTTATAAAATTCTTCCATATTTTCTTTTGCTGCAGATTGATTTCTTACTTCAACATTTATGCCTTCTACTGCTGGTTGATAATTATCATATTCTTACAAATACTGTGCTAGAATTTGAGCCCTTCAACCTCTTAACTTTGCTTGTTTTGTACAGGATCTCAATTGCCTTCAAACATATTGAGGATCATTTGTAGTAGAAATTAGCAAAGACACACAATTTTTAGTAGTGATATACTGGAGTGCTGGTGAATCAAGAGTGCTTGCTGCTCTAATGCATGTCAGCTAATGCCAGGAGAGCTGGACTGATTCCACAGGAATAAGATTCATGTGGGAGATTGTGATAGCGTGTTTCAATTTCTTAAAAGAAATGGTAGTACTAACTAGCACATGAAATACTGTAGTTTTGAGAACCACGTGAACTGCTGTCACAACCTTGCTCGGCCCTGACAGACAGCAGCAGTTTTTCCAGCCATCCCTCTGACCTGCACTGCTTCCCGGCTGGGATCTCTGTAATTTCTACCTTTCTTGTACTTTCTTTAGAGAGTAGTAACTGATCACCTTCTTCCCTGCTCTGTCAACGCCACCTGGCCGGATTGGAAGATGAGTCCCCTCTGACACCCTTCTGTGGGTGCCTCCCTTGCACTTCTGGTGGCACATGCAGGAGGTGCTGAGGTGGTGCTTGTCATGCCCTTAAAGATTATTCCCTTTAAACTTTTCTTGTCTTGTGAAGAGTGATTACTTAGTGGCAGATCAGACCAAGACTGTAACTCAATGTTTTAATCTGGCTTCTAGAAAAGGTGGTGGGGTTTTTTTTGCTCTCTCTCCTGCCACTCTGTAATAGAAGATTTTCTGAAGATTAATCTTCCTTTAAAAAATTTGCCCCTGTGAGTAGGGTCCTCCTACAATTCATATCTTTGTCTGAGAGGCCAAATTATTGATAATGTTGTGAATATTTTCTAGCAACTGATTAAGGATTGAGTTACTTTGGTTTTGAAATGTGTTGTTCTGAGTACAACAGCAGTGAGCATTGGGGAGGCGAGGTCGAGGGTATCCCCAAAAATCATATCTGACACTTGGGAATTGTTGCTTCATCATTTCCAATGGTCTCTCAGAAATCACCAAAATTGAATCCATACTGGAGAAAAAATTAAGAGCTATAGCATAATTTGGAGATACTTATAAATCTCAAAAAGTGTTCTAAAGACAATTCTAGCTTAGTGTCTTTATTCAAATATTCTTTATTCAAGTTTTCTCACATGGTCTGCAAATCACTACATGGATATTTAAACATAAACAGTGTAATAACTGAAACCATCACTATTAGCTGAACAAAGTAAGTGTATCCCTAGGTTCATAAAAAAAAACCCCAAAAACAAAAACAAAAAAAAGGAGACTAATAATTCATTACTCTTAACCTTTATAATGATTTAGTGCTATAAAACATTTATTATTAATCAGAGGAGCACAGGAGAAAGCACCAAAACCCAAATCCAAAAATAAATATATTAGTGAGGAAAATCCCACATTACCTGGAATATTAAATTAAACAAATCTAATCAGCATTTCCTTTTCTAAATTATGAATGTAATAACTGAAAATCTAATTCCTCCCTAAGGCCCATGGTAATTCTATTAGGAAGCCATTATATACCACTTAAGAAAGTTTGTGTGATGCCTATGAAATGGTAGCTATTGTACCACAAACTCAGCTACCAACAAGTGACTCATATTAAAATGTCCAAAATTTACATGTTGGTTCTTTCATCTTGTTTTAAAGGATGAGTTTTACCTCTCTTGTTATTAAAACTTTAAAAATCAAATTACATCACCAATGACATGGATAATAACATACAAAGAGAAAAATATTGCCAGATAATAAAAAGTGAACAATGAGTAGGACAGTCTCCCATCAGGACCACACTTCATAGAATAGTGGTCACTTCCACCTGCAATGTTTACATTGTTATTCTTGTTTAATGTTTATATTGTGATTTATGTATTATATTTTTATTTTTATGTTTGTGATTTATGCATATATATAGTATTATTGAGAATAAGTCTAACTGAATGCCTTGCAAAATCTTCAGTTGAGTAAGAACTGCAAAGTTGAATCTTCTAAATCATCAGATTTTGGCCAAAACTGGTGCAAAATAGAAATAATATTTCACCTGTTATGATAATGTTGTAAGACACGACTGATCATGACCTTCCAAATTTATTCAGGGCTTTATAGAAAACGTGATATAACGTGCTAAAACAATCAAGCAACTTCATCTTTTCAATGATTGGAACATAACAGGTGATTATCTTCAATATTTTTTTCCAAATTGAAGGAATGTCTCAGATAACCAAAAAAACCTCATCTAACTTATGAATCCACTTTATCAAAGTTGCCTGGCAAACATCATAGTTATAAATGTTTTGCTTGGTGTTTCTCTAGGGTTGCTTTAACTTAGAATAGTCAAAGTATACTTTAAAATATTCTGATCTCTGTTTAAATGATTGGATTACTGAGGCTAAGGAAACTATAAAAAGGGGTTTATATATAGCTGAGAAAAGGAAGCAACAAAACACAGTGAGATAACTCATTATGTCTTGCAACAGAAAATGGTACATAAGAGGGTGAGAATTGTCCATGGAACAGAAGCAAGTAAGACCCTTGCTTAATGATCACTTGTTAAGCACCACCCTTTTCCCTGTGGTCAGTCCTTGCAAAGGTCTGCTATGTGAAATCACATGTCCTTTTCTAACAGGTTCATGATGTCTGGCTACCTAGTAGGCGTGTCTTTTTTGCTAAATGCTGCATTTTCGCATTTTCCTACTTTTTTCACTTCACCTGGAGTACTCTGCCCAGCTCTGGGGCTGCCGACCTAAGGAGAACATGGATCTGTCTGAGCAAGTCCAGAGAAGGGCCGTGACGATGACTGGAGAGCTGGAGCACCTCTCCTACGAAGACAGACTGAGAGAGTTAAAGTTACTCAGCCTGGAGAGGTGAAGGCTCTGGGCAGACCCTGTGGCAGCCTTTCAGTACCTGAAGGGGTTACAGGAAACCTGGACAGGAGCTTCTACAAGGATGTGTAGTGATAGAGCAAGGGGTAATAGCTTTAAACTGCAAGAGGAGAGATTAGGAAGAAATTCTCTGCTGTGAGGGTGCTGAAGCACTGGATCAAAGTAAGCCCAGTGTTTGCCCAGAGAAGCTGTGGATGCCCCATTTCTGAACGTGTTCAAGGCCACGTTGGATGTGGCCAGGTTGAGCAGCCTCCTCTAAGGGGTGGCAGCCCTGCCTGTGGTGGGGAGTTAGCAATTTTATTTCTCTTAAAAGTAACATTATAGAAAAGCAACAAAAAATGTTTTTATAAATAATGAAGAAAAAAAATTACCTCATGAATTTCTTAACATTGTGAACCCTTTCTTTCTCATTTTCACAGTGGCTTGTAAGCACTTGGGTTTTGACACCAGTATATTAATGCAATAATATTGTCAGCTTGGTCAATTGGTGTTTTTCCTACCAAGAAAAAATTACACCTAATATCCAATAACCCTTTTATTTGAAAGATTCTAATCTTTCGAAGCTGATAATTAAAGACAAAAATCTCCTTGCTGTTTTTAAAGCTGGTGCTTGCCATTTATGTCATGCAGGTTAACTTTCCTGTCATTTTTAGGGGCAAACCTAATGTCTTTTTATGTCTTTAAAAATATGCAGATTTTTGTGCCTTATTTCTCTGTTAGTGATATACATCTACAGATGTTGTCTCTTCATCATAATATTGATTGTTTAGTTGAAAAAAACCAAAATTATGTTAATTTAGTCTTGGTTTCATATGTAATGAAAATAATAAAATTATTTTTAGCTTTCATAGATCTACAGCACATTTCTTCTGGACGAGACAGGCACTTCTACAAAGCAACCAGATGATTTAGAAATGGAGATTGTGTCATAGCTAAGGAATAATGTCCTGGACCTGTCTGGGATGGAATTAAGTTTCTTCAGAGCAGCCCATAGGATGTGGTTTGTGTCTGTAGCTAACACAGTGTTGATAACAGACTGGTGGCGTGGCTGTTGCTGAACTGTGCTTACACAGGCCCAAGGCTTTTTATTTTTCCCATGCTACCCCAGAGACAGTAAGGTGGAGGTTGACAAGAGTTTAGGAGGGTGAGCAAGAACCAGGACAGGTGACCCACATTGAGCAGGGAGATGTCCCATGCTGTATCATCACACTCAGGAGACACAATGTGAGAGGAAGAAGGGGGGTGGGTTTGGCTTCAAAGTAGCTGTTGCTCAGAGGCTGGCAAGGCTTCACTCTGCTTTTGGGAGGTGTCAAATGTTGTCCTTTCCTTTGGTTACTTTTTTCCTGTTTCTTTCACTCATTGCGCTTCATCTCAATCTATAATTTTTCTTGTTTGTTTTTCATACTTTCTCATCTGCGGAGAAAGAGCATGTAAGTGTATTACTGCTTTGTAGGTACTCGTGGCACATTTTTTTTGTTAAATGCCTTTGGATTTGACCATCTAGATCTGTGATGATGAAATATTTTCAAATCACAGGCTGACAACACCAGATATTTATCACTCTCCTCCAACACACACACACACACTTTTTATTTCCTGGCAATAACATTCCTAGAGCAATGAATTGATTTTAGCTTAGTTTATTTTAGTGTTAATCAGGCTGTTAATAATCTATTCAACAGTATTCTTTTTTATTGAACCTGCTTTTTTATTGATTGTATATTATGTAATGGCAGGTTTAACTTGTGAAATAGTTGGATAAATAGTAGGTAAAAAGACAGTAGATCAGTGAATGTTTTCAGAAACGTTTGATTCTGTCATCGTTATTTACTATATTTTAAAAAAATCTACATTCTTAATGATTGGAAAAAGCTTCTTCAGTGACACTTCACACAGAGTTATGTGCTGCTCATCATGAATAATGACAATAGAATTGAATTGTGGGAACATCTTAAATATTTTAGATAACATTCATTGGCCTAACCTCATTGCACAATAGCTTCAGAGCATTTTGCAATGAACAAGGCAAATTTAAGAGCAGTTTAAGTTTCATGTACTAAGTTCAATTAGATTCATTAAAAATGTTTCCTTATAGAATATCATAATGGCTTGACTGAAGGAAACTGTTGATCTCCCTGGTGCTCTGATAAATTTATGTTAAGAAGCTTTTCAGTGTTTAGAAATATGCATAAAAATAGGTTTTAATTCTTGTTAAAATTTATCCTATTATCTTTTCTCATTCTTTTACTTCTAAGTGTTCTTGTATGCATCTATTATTGAGGACATTCTCCAAAGACTTTTATATATTTAAGATTAGACATTTTCCTGAATTGTAAAAAATAGACTTTAGGTTTCAGTACTGAATCAATATAGAAAAAATTAATAATATTCTTACTTCACCATCTCTGACCTATTCTTTTGTACTGCATGTAGTAATGAGATGTTCTTTCTAAACAAGCAGATTCAGGTTTTGTCTTCCCAAGAGAAGTAATTTAAAAGAATTCAAGGCAGAATCCGAAGAGACTGTTTTCTTAAGACTGAGTTAGAGAATTGAATTAAAAGCATCACTGTCCTTTATATTTTTACATAATCTATGAACTCATATGGAAACTGTAAGGTGAGTTGTCTTCAATGTTTGTTTCTCTTCGCTTATCAAAACATAAGTTAAAATTTAAGTGAGTGTTATTTGCAGCTGGATAGGGTAAACAGCCATAGCATGCAGAAATTCCCTTTTGTGACCACTGCTTCAGAATCACAGGCTATCCTACTCCTTAAGTTTCTGAGTATTAAAACTTTTATTTTGGCAGTAGCACCTGCAAATTTCAAACCAATTTGCATCTGGAGCAAAGGCTTTGCTGTTTTGTTTTCAGGATGAAGAAGTATCTATGTGACATTATTTCTGCACAGACCCATACATAGCCCGTAGACAGTCCTCTCATTTGTTTTAGTCTCTAGGCAGATGTTTCAGGTGCAGCAGTGATGCTTACTCAGCTTTGCATAGGCCAGTCATGCTGCAGGAATTTTTTTCTGCTAAACCTATGCCAAGGGCACCATCACTCCATCTTGCATCACCAGCTCTGCAGTAAAGTTTGCACAGTACTGTTAATAGACATAGAGTCAAAACAGAAAAGGAATAGATAGTTATATTGATTCCAACCAAGATATCATCCAGCCAAACATCCTGTCTCCAAGCACTATTGGGTATTTAGGAGTGGTTAGGGAAGGGCAAGTGCAGGACAAACTTATATGGTAATTCCCTCTAATGCCTCTCTATTCTCCCACTATTTATATTTCAGGGTCTTCCTGAACCAACTGCAATCTCTATGTTCTCAGTAATCCCCAGTGAATTTCACCTCGCATTTGAACAGGTCCGCTTTTACAGTGGTAAATGTGATAGGTACAGAAAAAATCTATTAGAAAATATGAAGGCTCTGCTGTATGCTTGCCATTTGCTCTTTGCTTTGAAAAGGCCCAACTCTGGTATTTCACAAGTGTAAACAAAAAAGACGTGACTGTACTCCGAAGCACAGTCTCCAGTATCTTATTTATATTGCTTATGTCATGGTTCTGAGCAGCTGCTGTGCAAATCAATCTTTGTGGGTTACCTGACAAACAAACTGCAGCAGGCTGTTCAGGCTTGGACAACAGTCATGAAAAGGCATAAAGACAAAAGAAATGTGAACTCAGAAAATACATCAGGGACTTAAAAACGAGGAGTTAAATAGACCAAAATGCACTAGCTTGTTGATTTTCTACAGATTTCCTGGTGATTAATTTCTTGTTGTGATATCTTGACTATTTATTGTGTCTTACTAAGTTTGGCATTATTTTTTATGTGAGGGCTATATCTCATAAATTAAACATTTTGTTTTTAAGAAAACCTGTGAAAGGCAGAAGATGAAGCAAAAGTGCTTCATTTACAAAGAAAAGTATGCCTCATTTCAAGATACACTTTTAAAACTGATTGTAGTAGCTAGTAAAACGCATGATGGAATCAAGTTTAATTTTTCATTGTTTATATTTCCCCTTCTTAAATGGAAAAAAAAGTCAAATTTAATTGATTGACTTTCTGATTTTATTTAAATCTGAAAGTCAGTGCAGTTTACCACTACCAAAATGTAAGTTTTGATACTATTTTGAATCAGTAAGATAATACCAGCTTTCACACATCAAGTCATCTGTTTCCACTGGGAAACAGTCCCCCCGCTTGGGGATTGGAAGGGAGGGAGAGAGAGAGGAAAAGGCACAAAGCAGTGGAGGAACATTCACAGTTGAAATTAGGCTTTCAGCAAGCCATCAAATTGATTTGATATGCATTAGGCCCAGGGGCCAAAATATGAAGATGAAGAATGGACTTTTCCTGCAGTGATGTAATACTGGGTATTACTGTGCGTAAAATGTCAAAGGGAAGTTGTTGTGTAATTTATTTTTTTTAATAATTCAAAAAGAATGAGAAAGCAGGTCATAGAAATTTTAAAAATGAAAATTACTGCAAGATTACAGTTATCTTGGTGATTTATTTATCTCTAAGGGTGAAGCCATAGCTCTCAAATCATAATTTACTATCTTTAACAAAATGGTGTTTAGGGGGTTTTCTCCATTGTCTTTATTTTTTCCTAAATCTGTGTATGTTAAATTGAAAATCTGTGGTTGGGAAAATATAATTTTGATCCTGACCATGTCCACACTAGTGTTTTAAATCAGATCAAGAGTATATTTCCACAGAAAACTTCAGTACTGTCACCACTTCTTGCACATTGTTTCACATTGCAGAGAGTTCCTTTCAGCTTGGGCCCTTCCAGGTGAGCCTCAGCTGGAAGATGTCCTGCCCCTTATGCACTATGTCCATGAGAAGTCATTCATTCAGCCCATGGACCAGACAATAGTTTGGTCATGGTAAAATAAAGTACATGAAATGTGTCCAGTGGACAGGAGGTCCACGTGTTTTCTTCAGACTGACTCTGGAAGGTCTGCCAACTGTGCTAGTGCAGGGATGGCCTCCAACCAAGGCTGGAGCTGGACAAAAGTAAACTGTCCAGGTGGATTTTATAGATATGTTTCCCTTCTACTTGTCCCTGTGGATCTCTGCATAACTTTTTAGTAGTACAGGGGAAATACCACCACTAATATGTTGGGGTTTGTTGAGTATCTCAGTAAGATTTCTGTAGCATATGGGAAAACAAACTATAAAGATAGAACTAGGGATTTCTTTTTGTCTAAGTAGGATCTAAAGGAGCCCTGTGTGTAGCTTTGTGTCTTCACTGCATTATCAAAACAATGCAAGTGACAGCATATAGCTTTTGACTACATACATTCTTAAAAGTTGTGGAAGAGAAAAATTCCCAGCAATTTCCATTTGTAATCTTTTTCTCTTTGACTGTTGCTATCTAGTAGTTTAAAACTAAAGCATTTTTCTTGAATGCTTTCCTTCATAGAGTCAGAGAAAAATAAAAACAGTTACTTCAGGAACTTCAGTTTAAAGAAGCATTTTTTCTCTTCACTGAAGTAATATAGAAAAAAGCCAAAAAACTCTTAGTGTTGTGTATTTCTGGAAAAATAGTTACTGTTTGCCTGAATTTCTTCAAATAGCTTTGAAGAAATATTTTGATGTGGTACTCAGAGCATGAAAGAAAATATATCCTCATCAAGAAAAGACAGATTTATGAATTCGGTTTGTGTCATGTGGGGCTGACTCTTTGCCATGGCGATCAGTTTTTAAATTAAGAAAATTTGTTCTTGCAATTAATGAGAATCAGCAGACAACTGTGGAAACAAACAAACAAAAAAATCTTCATCTGTCGAACATTAGATATTCGATGACTGCAGTTTTATCCGGTTCACCTTTTTGTACATTTGGTAAGAATTCAAAATTATGAAGTTCAACCAGCTTTAGCTTGATGCTGCTAGTAGAACTAAAACATGTTTAGGCTCTGAATATTAATTACAACCCTGCTTTAAAGGTTACAACACTCTCTTTATCCAATGGATGTCACAGCTCTGATTGAATAAAGCCTTAATTATAGAATATTGCAGTGAGCTGCAGCAACAAAGCCAGCAAGTGGGTTATTCTTTCTTTGACAGGCTTAAAAAGATAATAAAGGCATGTGAAAAAAGAGAAAAACACATCTGTTAAAAAAATAAATTGAGACAATTATGGATTAATAGTTTATTTTTTCTCCATTGGTATAGAAGAGAAAAAAAATGTTACTGCCATTCTTATGATTGTGCTTGCCATTATCAGCTTTTCAACAAAAAAGCTGAATCAAATGCTATTTAGCAATATGCATATGATTTGTGTTCTGCTTCCTCCATATTGTGAATACCTTCCACCCTGTGTGTTTTCATTCTTCCTACAACAAAAAAATTATTACAGCCAGTGCAAAGAGTTCTGTTCCCCTTTGCCAAAGCACAGCAAATGTACTGCAAGGTCTTTTTTTCCCTAGAGGCCTAAGACTCCCCTTCCAGTCAGGAGCATGGAGGTCTTTGTTACAGCAGGCTCAGGTGGTTTATGATAACAGACTCATTTCAAACTGCACCAGACCACAGATCTCCTGAGTCCTGGGTCCCCCTTCTAGCAAATTTGTCTGAACTGATAATTAGCTGGAAAAAACCTGCCAAGCAATGTCCTTGTTTTGTCTTTGACAGCTGTCACTGGTGCCTAAATCAGTAATGTCCATCTGAAAACTTCCTTGTGCTGTAAGGTCTTTCTAGTAGAGTTCTGACTTTGCAGTTGTCTAACAGGAAAAGGTTTGTGGGACTTAGAGAGGACTGTGAGTACATGTCTCAATGTGGTAATTTGAACACAGCACAAGATCTTAACTGTGAATGATAGGAAGCAGGGATAACTGCAATGTTTCACCTCAGTTGGTTTCAAAAAACCAAAATTAATCTCAGTCCTAATCTTATGGTCATTTTGTTCTCAGTTGCAAGACAAGCAGCAAACGTGTCATGCTTTGTTTCTGGAATCTGATAACCACAGCACAGGAACAAAAAACAGCAGCACAGCTTTCTCTGCAATTTCCAAGGAGAAGGACAAAACCTGATTTGTTCAGATAAAATCTCCCTACCAAAGGCCATATTGCCATGGATTTACCTGCTATCTTTCTAATAAATATCCTCTGTGAAACTGAAGTGTAATTTTTTTTTCCTAGGCTTTTTCGTGTTCCTTTTACTATTTGCTTCAGCTCTCTTTCTTCTGTTTCTGAGTACATCTATCCATATCACGAGTACAATAATTTAAAGGGCTATGTAGTTCAGGACAATTTTGGTAAGAAGTATTTAAATTAATGTGTTAGGTGGTATTGTTCTCATTCATAGACTGGCTATCTCACATCTTTGCTCAAAAATGATTTCCTAAGGTTTTGTACTCTACTCACATCCAGTCATAAAATGTTTAAAATCTTCTTTCTGTATTGTTGCATTGTTACAGAAATATTTCAAAAAGGAAATAGTGATTCTTCATAAATGAGACCTCTGAATTAGGAAAAAAAAAACCCGAAAGCTAAACAGCACACAGAATGAGTTCCTCTGCTTGTGCTGGAGACATTTAACTAGGACCGTGACCTTTAAAAACAAACAAACAAACAAACAAACAAAGCACAGAAGATGAAAAGATGGGAAGATGTGTTGTGAATATGTAGATACCCTGTAGCTAACTCTGTATCTGGTGAACTAAAATTATGGAGTTTTGCCTTATAGGTTTTTTAAGTACTGGGGACCAAGCTGCAAAAGGCAATTATGGATTGCTTGACCAAATCCAAGCTTTACGTTGGATTGAAGAAAATATTGGATCTTTTGGAGGAGACCCGAAGAGAGTTACTATTTTTGGATCTGGGGCAGGAGCTTCCTGTGTCAGTCTCCTGAC
>VZTA01001627.1:335-42498 GCA_013398855.1 Mohoua ochrocephala | reverse complement strand
TTATTTTAATTATTTTAATTAATAATTTAGAAATGAAGAAATGAAAAAAATTAAAAATTGATAAGCCATATCCTGAAGAAATAAGGAAGGAGTTCTCAAACCAAAGAAAAATAAGTATATTTCAATATTTGTATGCCTAAATACAAAGGGTTCATAAATCCCAGTTAAAAAAGGCACTCAAACTCCAAGTCAGAAAAAGTAAAAGTAACAAAAAAAAAAAAAAAAAAAAAAAAAAAAAAAAAAAAAAAAAAAAAAAAAAAAAAGGCAAGCTAAGGTAAAATAAAAACAAACAATGCACAGTATTTGGGAAAGTAAGTGAAATCTGAATAAAGCCCAATGTTTTGCCCAGGGGATATATTAAGCAAGGTCCCTTTGACTGGCTTCTGATGATATAAAATGAAATCCTGGCTCAGCAACACAGGTTTAAAATTTACTGCCAATTCCTGAGAAACATGGATTTTCCCATATGTAAACATATGTCATATTTTACCATACTCTAGAGTATCATATTTATTTTTTATTTTCACTATAAAGTATTTTCATGCTTCCTAGTCCATCATCAAAGTAAGTGACAGAAAGGGAAAAATGAAAATTGCATGAAAATTCTTCCTTATGGAGAAGCTCTGTGTGGTGTTCTAATTACATTCTCTTTATTTAACTAGATAAAGAGTAGAATTTCTTAGTTGATGGATTTTGGTTTTAAAGAAACTATCAGAAAAGCATGAGTGAGGTTTAAAATCTCTAAAAGTCAGAGTTTATCATTTTGAGTGATGTCGGAAAAGTAGGTTATGACAAATAATGAGCAACAGTATTTTTTAAGATCCATACAAAAACAAGAATTGAATTATGACTGAGAAAGAAAAAGTATATATGTCTGCATATATTTATTTCTTATGCATTCCATCCATCTGGATAGTCCTTCAAATGCCTATAATCTCTGGTTTATATCCAGTACTAATATTCATGAATAGTGCAAAAGTTGTGATTCAGAGACTCCATAACAAAATGAATGAACAGAAAAGTGAGATCAAATTTGAAATTTTCCAGCTAATTATCCAAAATGAAGGTGCCGCTGCCTGATGTGCTGCATAGAAAATGCCACTTGTTTAGGCAGACAATACCAAGAGCAAAATAAAGTTTTTAAGGTATGCATATCTAGAGGCAAATTATTTATTACACGGCTCTTTTCACTTTTGCATCTTTTAACCTTTTTTTGCAGCAATATTTATGTATGCTTGCACATACAATGTCAGGAGCAAAAATAACCGTGTATGACGCAGTTAAACAAGAAGTTGTCCTGCATCAGTGACTGAAAATATCAGTACAGTAGCAGAAATTATTGCAATACAAGAGTCATTCAATTCTTCTGCAAGCAAGTTTTTTCACTTCCTATGGGAATTCTTTAAGATACCCTCTGTAGGTACACTGAGGCTGTGAGATGGACACCGTACTTATGTGAGAATGATTCTACCAGGAAGATAATACAAATTTTAAATAAGCAAAATGTAAGCAACAGTTTGGAACATTATCCAGAACTGGTCTAAAGTGTTTGAACTTCTTTCTAAGGACAGGATGGCAGGAAAGTAACTACATTTCAGGACAGAATGGCAAAGTGAGTTGTACAATCCCCTGATGCAGCAACCAACAGGAAAGGTTTCTCCCCAAAGAAGTTAGAGCAATATAATCCCTTTTATATTAGCCACAGGGACCATTGCTGTGAGTCAGGATTTAACAGGATTGTCCAATCCTTCTTCCCTCCACCTTCCCCCTCCCACACACACATTCCCTGTGCTGAAGTCCAAAAGTGGAGGTGACTTAAGGCTATCCATTAATTCCTCCTAGGGAGGAATTCTTCTCTAGCTGTATAAAAGGATTTATGACAGCTTTATGCCTGCAGAGAGGGTCAAAGAATTTGGACTGGAAAAGAGAACTGAAGCCATTGTATTACAGAAGAAAAAACTGAAAGGAAGGAAATTAAATTAGGAAAATGTAATTGTCCATTCCCAGCTGTAACTGGCATGATCATCAAAAAAAGCCTGGGCATAAATAAAGGACTCAAAATTTGGTTCTGGCTGTCCCAACATTTTGTACAGTGACCAGTTCAGTAATATGTAAGCCCTGTTATGAAAGAAAGAATCTTGATTCTACAGGGAGGTCCAGTGTTTACTGCAGTAATACCCTCAGATCACATCCATAATGCTTCTAAAATTTAGCCTTCACACCTGTCAATCATTTTACTAAAGGACAATGTTGTTTCTTTCAGGATTAATGCAATAAACAAGACAGTAGTCAAAGTAGGACAAAGAATTTTAACCCTTCTTCCCCTGTTACATTTGTGAAGTGCACCTCATATCTATTCATTATTGAAGCTTTAAATCCATTTGATTGTCTCTGTTTAATTCACAAAGCACTGGTATTGCTTTGAAAAATTGCTTTGACTGAAAAACCTACACACATCTCACCCTCCATTTCTACCATAAATACGGCACCAACCAGGGATGGAAATAGAGAAAAAAAGATCTCAAGCAGAAAGATATTCTTGTTACTAAGTTTGTATACATAATTTGTACTTTATTGGCAAATGCAAAAATATATATTAGATAAGTAATTGCTCACCTCGTGTTTGTGCTTGAGTCTAGGATTATTTATAAGCTTTTTCATATATATTTCTGTCAATTATTGGTAGTTTTAATGCTTTTTGTAACTAAAATAAACATAAAATTTAACTAACACATAACATTATTAGCTAACTCATGTAATATATCATCTGCAAGAAGCATTTTAAACTCCTGAGTGTTTTTCATGCAATCTAGGCAACTCTCTCATAGATCTCATTACACAGACATGGATGCTTTTGCAATTAAGGCTTAGACTGCAGGGGAATCCGTGTCCGCAATGTAATGCAAAACTACCTTCAAAAAAACCTCTTTAGTATGATAAATGATCCCACACTGAGTTCCATGCTGCTGCAGCTAGACTGCTACTGATGCCTTAATAAATTAAAGTTAAAATTTCTGTTCACTGTATTTCTACAGTATTGCACTGGAAGAGTTGAGAACTACCACGTTTCGAAAACTGTTTTCCTCAGGCAAAATCTTCAGAAGGCCGACTCTACCTAGAAGTCTTCACCAAAATTACAATGCCCTACAGTAAATGTGATTATAGTGCCATGAAACTGCTTTGACCAGTCTAGTTTATTTTACTTGGGGGACCAGTGAAAATGTACATTTTTCCCAGCTGAAGTTGCATTTACAGAATTGTGACTTACCAATCTGGTTAAACTGGCAAATCCTTTGAAACAAATAGCAAACGTAATTCCTTGCATTGTGCTTTATTTTGCTACTGAATTCCTGAAAGAGATTAAATGTTTTCCAGGTATATAAGCAGTACGTAACTCCATCTACTCTCCTTATCTTCAACTTGACTGGAAATTTTTCTTCAGTATCACTGCATATTGGATCAAACCATAAGAACATTTTTCTTTTATGTCCTACTATTAATTCCTTGTCCAAATGCCTACTTGTAATTTTCACAGGAGCTCGCTGAGCCATTTTGTTTCTTTTCATGAAGTCTTTTGTGTTACTGAAGCCTATGGATATTTTGCTGCCAACCTCAGAGAGAGAAGAGTTGTGGCCACATTAATGAACAGGATTATTTTGTCCAACTTCAGCAAAGTGTCAGTCTAGAGTAAATTTTGTCAAGTTAAAGAAATTTTTATCCATGTGAATTTTATAATTAGCATAGTTAACGTCCTAATAATTAGGCAAAGATAGATCCGCTTGCTTGTCAAATGCTTAGTGTTGGGACTAGGTTAGACTGGTAAAATAATATTATGCAAAAAACCAGTTTTCACAAGTTTTCTTAAAGTTTGCATCCTAAAATGTTTTACTTATATAGTTGGGAAACACCTAAGGCGTCTGTGATATCTCAATTTTGAAATTACTGTCTTTTCAAGCATACCCACCATACACTAAGATTGGAAGTTTTTTCTGCTCTAATTTCAGTCACTGTGCGGTCGAGTCCTTTGCACTTTCATTAATAGTGAGTTAAAGTTGCTTTTTACTTAAAACCTATGTAAGTCCTGTTTATACCCCAAAATGGCTAAAAAGTAAGTGCAGGTGAGGTAATGACCATTAATCTGAGTTTCAACAGGGTCATCACGTGGTTGGTATTCCAGTTGAAGATTTTTAGAGCTTGTGGGGAGCTTAATTGCGCTCTTCAGCTAAGGTTACTGGAAACGACATGTATCTTTTATGAAGGAACAGATAAATTACAATTGGCAGGCTGTAGACAAAATTGACATTCTGTACAAAATGTGGTACAGAGATGAGAACAGACTGCACAAATTCTTAGCTTTTAAGGGTGAAGAAGTTGGGAATGTAAATTGCTAGAGAGAGCAGACAAAATTAGAAAGGAAGTTTCTCCACAAACATTCAGAGAAATGTGATTTTTTAAATGTATGATTTGTATCTAACTGTCCTGCCTTTTTTTTTCCTTATACTTAAATGAACAGGAGAATCAGAAAAAGAAAATGACAGCTTAAGGTCAAAGAAACAGAAACTACTTATTCCTTTTATGTTGAAATTCCTAAAAAGATAGAGCCAAGTGTGACATATAAAAATAAGAAGCATCTAATTTGAAACAGTATTGACCAATGAAGTACCATTGAATGCCCTATGCATGGTTATTAAGGATCATTTTCACGTTTTGAATAGAAACTAAAGACCCTGAGACTGGCGCTTTCTTAAATGTACTTTGGTTTTTTGCAAAATATATAGTTGTTTAGCTTCTGGAATGAGAGCAATTTGCAAATAGAACACCATCCCACTTAGAAGTTCAACAAGTTTAAAAGGGTTCTTGTTTCATACAAAATGGTACTATGGAACCTGATTATATAGCCAAAATTTGAAAATTTACCATAAAATATGTGCCCTCTTATCAGTCTAATGTATTATTTTGCTACATCATCTCTTCCACTGACAGAAAATAGGCTGCAGAACTTCATATGTAATAGAGAAGGGAAAGCTTTCTTAACGTCAGATTAAGAATGTGGTAGTTTACATCTTTGAAATAATTTTACTTAGTCTTTTATTTAATTGATTTTTCAGAACTTCTTTCAAATCATTAGTAATCTCTTAGATGAAGAAAACAAAGAGAAATGGGAAGATGCGCAACAGGTAAGATTTGATGAAGTTTAATATATGGTTTCAGAAATCAGGTTAAAGATGCACCGTGCTGTAGTTGAAAGGAAATCCTTACAAAAAGGAAATCCTTACAAGAAGGAAATCCTTACAAGAAGGAAATCCTTTCAAAAAGGAACAATCCCGGGACCCACTGGCTAATTCCTTCTATTAGAAGAATATAATATTCCTTATATTCCTTGAAATTATATTTAGAATATAAATTGCTTCTCTTGATAAACAATTTTTTATTAACATTCCACGGGATTATTCACTATGTCTTTGCTTTGGACATTGTGACGAAGTACATAAAAAAGATGAAAAATGCTGCTAAGGGCTAGATGCAATGTTGCTTTCGTTAAACACAACACATCAGACCTCACCCAAAGACCTCATACAACACCACCAAATAACTTACAAAAATGCAAACAGCAGGCCTTTCATAGAAGGTTGTATTTAGGAGAACAGTTGTGATCCTCAGGACTGACAAATTTCTGGATGATAACATTTTAAAAAAGAGGAAAGTCTAGAAAAAAATCATGAATGTATGATAAAAGAGTTTAAAATTAAGATAAACCCCATTTTTTTTTGCTTGGATATGAGAATTTCCTACATGCTTATACCAAGAAATTAGTGGGAAATGTTAATATTTGTGTTCATGAACATGACCATAATACTGTCAAATTTATTCAGATATAAATAACAATGACAATGGGGATGAACATAATTATGTAAAGAGGAAAAACTGTGGAGGTGCTCAAAGGCAGGGAAACATTGCTTTATGAAGAATGGTTAAACAAAGCAAGATATTTCAGTATGGAAAAGAGTCAAGTGCACTTATTCGCAATAGAAGCTTTTAAAATCAGGAGTGGGTTGGAGAATGTGCTGCAGGAATGTTTAATCTATTAACTTGTGTTTCTTGTAAAGTAACTAAAGGACATCAAATAGTGGCAGTTTCAGAATAAATACAAGAGATATTCTATAGAAGGCTAGCTTGCAGAAGTTCTTGCCACTGAAAGGACTCAAGTTAAAAAGGTAAATAGGCAAATTTATGAAAGAAAAACTGTAGTTTTACTCAAGGCAGTCTTTTGGCAAAAAAACTGCTAAAGGCTGGGCAAGACTTTCCAAGCAAGTATCACTATGTTCCTGCCCCTTTATACTCTTCCTTAGACTTCAGCTTTTTGCCGCTGTCAAAGGCAAGAAAACAGCTTGCATACATCTTTGGTCTACTCTTGTGCAGTCATTGTGACTGTATTATAGATATTTGAAATTTGTTCACTTTTTGTGTGGTTCTTAATAAATCACAAAGTGTTTAAAGATCTTTGAAGCTATTTACCCTCAGTTCTGTAAGTTCATGTTTATGATATCACTGAGAAAGGGAAGATCAGGACTTTTCGCTACTAATTCAAACCTTGCAGTAGACTTTTGATGCTGCGGCTGATCCAATACAATTCAGCTGGGAATCATATTTTTTCTTTTGCTGTTTTTCTGTTCCTCTCTAAAAGAGCCAGATACAAAAATAGACAATGTCATTTTCTTTAGTGGTGATGGATGGAAGCAGCAATATCACATACATGTGGGCAGTTTCCATAAACATCAAGATAAGGAAACCAATATTGAGAAATTATTTTAGCCCCACTAATAAACAAGCATGATACCACTCCTATAATAGCAACCTTGTCTTCTACCTCCATCTTGCCTGCTTACCCATGCCATGTCTGCCATCTGCCCGGAGATTTGGGGATGACAGCACTTAAGAGGAAGTTCTGAGAATGTGGAGACAAAGAGGCAACCGTAAATATCCATTTCCCTCTTTTCATTGCTGCTGGTAGAAGAAGCAGTGTTGAAAAACAGAGAGGGAATGAGTTATTTCTACTTTTCCATAGCTCCTTCTCTCTGCCTGGTAAGTCACTGTCTCACAGACCTAAGTACAGCAGAAACCCAAAAAAACCACCAAGATAAGCTGAACACAGAAGAAGTGGGGCCATAGGTTCCTGGTGACAAAGCTAGAGGATTCACTAAGTCTTAGACCACTGAGATATGACCCCCCAAAAAACCAATGCCTCTGGTCTTATTACTGTTCTTGTGCAGTTACATAAGCAGGCTCAAAGAAACTTTGGAAGCAAGTAGCTCTTCATAACAGCTAGGAGGAGTGAGCAGGCACTAGTGACTAAAGGTAATTCTTTTCTGGTTCAGCCACTCAGCTGAATTTTCTCTAATAAAACATTGCAAACCTAGGTGCAGTCTAACCAACCTTTTTGCCAGCTTGCATAGTTTTCTTAAACTCCACAGCTACTGTTAGCATAGATTTCTTGGCCTGTTTCTAGATTCTTTGCTGGAAAAAAAATCTTACTCACTGTCAGCAAATTGCTGACTTTCACTCAAGTATACAGCTGCAATGCCTCAGCACATCTGTTTTTCTAGCTTAAATGCCAACAGTTGATAACCATTAATTACAGGTTATAAAGCATTCAGATAAGCAGCACTCACTTTAATACTTGCCTTTTTTTAAGAGCTGATGTAAAGCACTGCACACAGGAAGCCATTTCAATCCACAATGCATAAGTTTATACTGGAGTTTCAAAACACGGGAGTTATTCTGCATATTCTTCATCAAGATCTGCTGGCATCCTATTGATTAACCAGTACTTCAAATACATAAAAACGCAGAGTACCTGCTCAACTGACTGCTCAACAGTTTATTACTATAAAATTTTATATGCAAGAACTAGGGTTTAAAAAACCTTCTCACTGAAATTTTTCCTTCGTACATAATCTGTGAGTGTGTGTACTTTGAATGAGATGGATGCAAAAACTACACTTACTACCTCAGTAATTCATCATTAGAAAAATGGGCGTTAAGTCTCCGTCACCTGAAGCAGCATTTGCAACCTGTTAGGATCATAGTTGTCACAACAAATTCTTCTTCAAAACAGTATTACTGCCCTACCTTTTATAAAAAGATCCATGTAGAAAACAAAGCACCTTGTGAAATTCTCTATCCCGAACCAAGCAACTATGGATCTAGATAGATAGAGCAAGATGAAGATGGAGTGCAGCATGCTGGAATTTATAGTTTCTATAGGCTTTTATTAGAGTCTGCAGTCCCAGTAGTGGAAAGAATGGCTTGAATATTGCTTATAAAGTGAAATGTGGACATTTCATTGATATGAAGAAAAAAGCACCATGAACAGGTCATCCATTATTTTTCTACTGCAAGATGCTCTGTTACTGAAAATTGTCTTGTTCATAACAGGCAATAAAAACCAAGAAGGATTTTTTTACGTATGTGATATGAACAGAACTTTTAGTCTTATTAATAGCTGGATCTCTAACTATGTTAGGATCTCTAACACTGTTTCGTTGATGAATCATTATTGTTAAGCATAAAAATAATAATGTTTTTGTTAGAAGCTTACAGCTTTGCAAATAAACTACATTTCTTGGAAATGTGTTCTTATCATTTTGAAAGCCAAATTGAGAGGCTACATTAGCAATATCAAGGCTACTGCAGTTTATTTTGGTTTATTGTGTCCAGTTCTGGGCTCCCCAGTACAAGACACTAAATAATGGAATGAGCCCAGAAAAATACCATGAATTTGTTTAGGGGAGGGGATTAGAGCATCTGATATGCAAGGATAAGCTGAAATAGCTGACACTATTTTGCTTGGAAACATGAGGATCCTGGCAATATTAAAAGTTCCTGGAGGGGAGAAGGAGTAAAGAAGACTGAGTCAAGTCTCAGAGGTGTCCAGTGACAGAATAAAAAACAAGGGGCAAAAATTAAAATACAGAAAATGCCATTTATGTATAAGAAAAACTGTTTGGCTGTGAGAGTGATCGAATGCTAGAACACATTGCGCAGACAAGCTCTGGGATCATCTTCCTGGGAGACATTCAGAATCCAACTGGGTGTGTTCCTGGGCAACTTGCTAGAGCTGATCTTGCTTTGCACAGAGGGTTGAACAAGGTGATCTCCATTGGCCCCTTCCAACCTCAGATATTCTGTGATTCTACTGCTCCATATCAGAGATGAAAATAGTACTGCCAGTAAAAAATTAACTTGCTTACGTGTTGATTAACGCAACAAAGGTTATCATGCTGGCAAGGCCTAGGTAAGATTTGCATTACTGTTTGTATCAATAGTTCTGAAGTTACTAAAGATGTCTTCAGAGGAAGGAAGAATATTTTGAGTTATTCTGTAATATGAAATGCTTTAACCATTAATGAAAGTAATGGCCACTAAGTTTTTGATAATTGTGGTGAGTTAGAGGAAACATTTTCCACAGTTCCAGTGCAAAGTTGATTTCACGCAACTTTTTGGGAAGTAGTGTCTGTTTATATGAGGATTTAATAGCAAAATGGTTATTTTACAGTAACAGAAAGTGTTCACTACTGAAACATGGGAAGAGCTGTTTGACTGTTACGTCTCAATTTTCATTTGATGGCATTTGGATTGTATCTGAATTTGCTGCTGTAGACGTTAATGTCATGTCTGACCTTCCTTTGTTAGATCTATCCAGGCTCAGTGGAGTTAATGCAGGTGATTGAAGATTTTATACACATTGTTGGAATGGGAATGATGGACTTTCAGAATTCATACCTAATGACTGGAAATGTAGGTAAGAAATAGAAATTTCTTCTATCAAATTTATGACCTATTGAAAATCAGAAGTTGCAAGTATGTACTATAGAGTTGCTGCTTCTATCAATCCAGATTGGGCTGCTCCTCCTTCTCCAGATTATCTGTTGTGTGGTTATCTCCCCTCTGGCTTAGCAAATGCAGAATGGCTTACGCATTGGATTTCTTCATAATCATATCTCAAGATCTAAATGCAAAGTTTTCGAATCAAAATTAAGAAAATACTCATCAGAATACTATGAACTGTAGGTACATGTTACAGCATTTCCAGGATACATAGTGTTTCAAATGTTAATTTATAAAATTGTGCTAATTAAGGTAATATTCATTTACTTAATAGCTTGGGAAATCTTTATTTTGTTGACATTGTCTTTTAATATTCCATTCTCCCAAAGAACAGTCTTTGCACATGTTATGGTGTGATAATCAGCAATAATTTAAAAAATATGTATTCGTTGCCAAAATAATTAAAGCCTAGAATTTCTTACATAGTTTTTCTATGTTTCAAAATTTTATTCAGATTTATTTTTCCAACTTTGTTTTCACTACTGGAGAGTTACCAGGTAATACAGTCATACAATAATATACATCAAATATAAAAATGCCTAGCAACTCAATTACATTTATTAGTAGTCATAACTGAGCTGCAATATTGCAGCATTTTTTTAAAAATTGAACTAAAAAATTAGTTTGAAAAGCTATTCTCTAAGCATTTTGTCTTTGTTTAGGACCTTTGATATTCAATTAACTTTCTATAGCTGCATGTTTATAGTGCCAGGAATGTATTAGGAAGTTGTATATAAGGAATAAGTCCAAAATATGTGTTTGTCTGATAGCAAAACTTCTGGTGTCAATACATTTTTTCAGATTTTAACTTAGCATCTTACTGCGCATATATGTCAGTCAGTTCTTCAGGAAGTCATTAGAATGAGTTAGAAAATATGGTCACTTTGATATTAGTTGGCAGAATAATGCGGGGAAGGTGTTGGGTTGTCCCTACTGAATATTTAGCCTGCTGCTCTACAATAATAAATATTTATTACTGTTCTCCAGTTCGTATTACAGAGTGACAGGACTGTAAACACTAGCCCCTGTAAGGCACAACCTTGTACTGGAGACATGTCAAAGAACTCACCAAAAAGAACTCTGGCAGTCTTAAAATGTTTAAAACATTGCAGTGGGATTTTAACCAGTGATTTATTATTTTTGTGGTACTGCTGTTTGCACTGTAATACCACTAAAAGCTTCTTCCAGTTGTCAGTCCTTCATTATGCTAGACCCCACACAAATTTATAAAGAAAAGTGTCTTTTCTGAAATGTTTGTTCCATGACATTTTTATGACAAAATAAAAAGACGAGCTTATTTAAAGAGCACAGTCCGTGCTGCTTGGCACGTTGTAGGACGATGTAATCTCTTTGTCCTCTGAAAAATGTGGGAAAAAATCAAATGGGAAAATGTTTAAAGAAGATGCATTCAAATAATCTGTGTCTCTACATATTCATGGCTTCACATGGGAAACAGCAACAACTTTCCAATTGAATCAGAAACTGTGCTGTGCACTGGCTGGTTTAGATAACTGCAGAATCTTTACAGTCTTTCTTTTGATTATCTTCCTCTTCCCACATATAAGATATTTTTAGGCACTCAGGAGGTCTGTTCTTAACTATAAAACCATCAAAGGAATAGAAAAAAACTGAGAAATGAATGATGAAAACTGAAAATGAATTTATAGGTTTAATCTGACTACCTAGCTCTGTACCTTGATATATTGGCAGGAGTTTATCCTCCCCATGCTCGGTCAGCCATCAAAAAAAGACAGGGTCACTGCTGTGCAAATCATTGATCAGAATAGTTGAGCTCAGGTGACATGCTGAGATGGGGACAGAAGGCTGTTATCGGCAAGGAGTAATTTCTTATTTTCACTAACAAGGAAGGAATGTACCTGGAATAATTCAGTTTTAGGGTAGTTGTCCTCAGGGCATTGGCATAACTGTCTGACTACCTATGTACTTGGAATTTAGGGAACATTTATGTTGATCTCAACTGAGAAGAATAAACTATGCAGTTTTTGACTGGTCAACATTAATTATTCTGTACCAACAAGAGTTTATAAATGGGTGAGGTCATATCTATAACAGTATTCTTTTAAGCTGACAAACACATTTAGTGCAGGAAGAAGATACTGTGCATAAACAAGACTCAGATTTTAACTATATTCATCTTTAAACAGAAAAATCCAATAGTTCATAGAACAAAATCATAGAATGGTTTGGGTTAGAAAAGACATTTTCAACGCACTCTGGTTACTCAGAGCCCCATCCAGTCTGACTCGGAATGTTTCCAGGGATGGGGTGTCTTCTACTACCTCTCTGGGAAACCTGTTTCAGTGTTTAACCCTTATTGTAAAAAACCTTTTCCTTATATCTAGCCTAAATTTATCCTCTCTGGGTTAAAACCATCACCCCTCATCCTATTGCAACAGGCCACGATAAAAAGTTTGTTCATCTTTCTTATAGACCTCCCTCAGATAGTGGAAGGCTGCAATAAGGTTTGCCTGAAGCCTTCTCTTCTCCAGGCTGAAGAACCTCAACTCTCTCTCAGCCTGTCTTCATAGCGACAGTGCTCCAGCCCCCTGATCATTTTTCTGATCCTCATCTGGACCCACTCAAACAGATTCATGTCCTTCCTGTGCTGGGGACCCCAGAGCTGGAAGCAGCACTGCAGGTGGGGTCTCACCAGAGCTGAGGAGAGGGGCAGGATCACCTCCCTGGCCCTGCTGGCCACACTGCCCAGGATACAAATGCTTTTCTGGGCTGCAAGCACACATTACTGGCTCAGGTCTAGCTTTTGATCCCCCAAGTCCTTCTCCTTAGGGCTGCTCTCAGTCAATTCATCCCCTCAGACTGTGTTGATGCCAGGGGGTGGGTAGCACCAACCCCGGTGCAGCACCCTGCACTTGGACTAGTTGAAACTCTTGAGGTTCCCATGGGCCCAGTTCTCGAGCTTGTCCAGGTCCCTCTGGATGACATCCCATCATTCAGGTGTGTCAACCACACCACTCAGCTGGGTGTCTTCTACAGACTTGCTGAGGGTGCGTTTGAACCCTCATCATTGATGAAGATATTAAACAGTACTTGTCCCAGCACGAGCTCCTGAGGGACACCACTTGTCATCAGTGCCCATCAGGATACTGAGCCATGAACCTCTATCCTCTGGATGTGACCAAACAAATTCTAATCCACCAGAGAGTCCCCCCAACAAACCCTTATCTCTCCAATTTAGAGAGAAGGATGTTGTTGGGACCGTGTCAAAGGTTTTACAGAAGTCCAGAGGATATCCTCTGCTTTTCTTTTGTCAACTGATGCAGTCACTCCATCACAGAAGACCACTAGGTTGGTTAGGCAGGACTTGCCCAAGGTGAAGCTGTGTTGCTGTCTTTAATCACCTCCCTGTCCTCCATTTGCCTTAGCATAGTTTCTATGAGATTTTCAGGAACAGATGTGAGGCTGACCGGGGTCCAATTTAATCAATAGTTATTTACCATAAAATATTCTCTCAGCACCTTCACATACGTTAAATACTTTTTGCTGTGTTTTCATTTTCTAATCACTTTAAAGTTCAGAAAAATTATTCTAAATATGAACTAAATGTGAACTGATTCTTCTTGTCAGAGAAAAAAAATCCAATTTTGTTGCAAATTTCACGGTAATGCACTGAGTTCTTGGTTTCCTTCTACTAATTTAAGTTTACAAGTTCATTTCTAATTGAATGACATTTCTAATTGAATAGTAGTAGATATAAAATTTGAACACCTAATTGTGTTCCACAGATATGGTAATCTCCTGAGATCTTCTACAGAGGGGATTTTATTTTCTCTTTCTCTCAAGACACAGAAACAAGTAGCTGTGGCTTAAAAAGTTACTACACAACAGCCATGCTGCAATGACTCTCCATTGCACATTCTCCGTTCATGACAAATGGGAAGTGATGAAAGGTACATTAACTGTAGGGTAGACTATCATAAGCCACATTATAATACATTTGAAAATAGCTAAGACCAAAAGGACAGTTGTCATGCCCCTGTTAAACTTTTTATTGTGATGGCTTTTAACGCAAATTTTTCATTTCTTCTGAACAAAACATCAAAGACTGGTTTCAAATCCAGATGATCCAATATATAGATGTACTTTATTGAGTTAGTGAGGCAGCTCAGTCAATTCAAATGTATTTCCATTAAAGAAAGGCCCATCTCCTCTGAGCTTTCCTCTCAAGGATAGAGAATATACTATGAAAAACTTAACAAATGTGAAAGCAACAATTTGCTTTGATCATGCATGGTGGGGACAGACGGTATTTTTTTTATCGTTGAGCTCTGTATTATATTCCTTTAAGAAATCACTAGGTAAAATAAAAGCCTGTGATATGAGGTAGAAGCCTCCTTCCTCATCCTGCTCTTTTTCTTCTTCCTCCTCCACCTCCTCCACCTCCGGACCAGCTGAGCAGGCACAGGAAACTGATAGTGTGAACAAACAGAAGCTTTTGCTACCACTCAGAGTCCCTGAATTCACTGAAAGCACAGACCCACCTGCAAGGATACAACATGGAGTGGGACAAAAGCTTTTAAACCCTGTTACCATTCTCTGTTACCCAATAGCTTTCAGTTTTGTCAGTTTTAAAAGATGAGATCCTGATTATAGATTAAAGAATTAATCTTGGCTTTTAATAGTCTTTTGATTTTGTTTTGAGCACTAAAAGCCTGAGCAGATCATCTCAGTGCTCTGGCTGATTTGTGTTCTCATCACAGTAAACCGTTAAGAGTTTTGAAGATATGTAATCAAAGGTGGGTGAACTGCTATTAAGAAATATCCAACCTTTAACTTGAAAAAAAATTTTCTAACTGGAAGATTGGAGTGCCGCAGGCATAACTGTCTTCAGAGATATAGGTGGAATGTGGAGCTGGAAATAGGGAGCAGTATTAGGAGATACATATTTCTATGGTAGATTCGGATTCTTTTTGTAAGGGAAAATTTTCCCGGTGTTGTCAAATAAATTTCCTTAACAGCAGCAGCCAAAAAAAAAAGGTTAAAGGACATTCTATTGCCAAAAATCAAGCTTAAAGATCTAAGATTATATTAATGAAAAAACAAATAATCTTGAAGTGCAATATGTTGTCATGGATGTGATTTAGAACTGAAAGGAAAAAACAAACAAGAATTTTCAGCATGTGAAAAGCGCCTTTTTCTTAATGTTAATTTTATGAATACTGATATTTGAATGATCAATAGTTTTATTAAATGTGCAGGTATCACAAAGTCACTTAGACTAGTCAAAGATTGAAGATCTCCAGGAGTTACAGCAAAATGAAAAGGATATCCACTGGCAGATTAAATTCAGTTTTGATAGAGCATGTAAGAGGGAGTAGTTCAAGCCATTTGGAGAAAAGAACAGCATTAGTGTGCAAAATGAGCAGTCTAAAGAAAATACAGAATTTTTTTAAAATTTTCAGTAGCTATCACTTCCAATTGCTCTTTTCATTTGAGACTATATGGCTTGGATTCATTTTACTTACTTTAAGCATCACAAAATTTGCCAAAGTCACCCTAAGCTTCCTTTAAAATCAAGGGGCAGTACTGCTCAGAAGAGAAACTCATATCATCTCAGACATCTAAAATAAGGGCATGGGTTGCCTTGTGGAAGTTCTGCCACTGGCTGTAAAGGCAGCCTAGTGACTAGCTCACGTTTCAATGATTCATGTCATCTAAAGCAAGGAAGAGTGCTCTTTTGTGAGTCAATAAAGCCTGTGAACACAGAGAGGTTCAGAGCTGCATGATCAAAAAAACAAACAAAAAAACCCAAAGAATAATAATAAAATATCAGATCGAGAATTGGCATTATTAGAACAGATATTTGAGAACAGGTTGTTAAAAGGGACTACATGTACACAACTGAAAAGTGAATACAAAGTGAAACTAGGCTGACATCTCTGTTTAATCTTGCTCACAGGAAAAAATGAAGATTCCTAACTCTACTGTAGCACATTTAATTCTGAATAAGCATGAGGCCAAGGTCCTACGAGGAACAAAATAGAAACAAGTAGATGTATTTGCACATGGTAAATGCAGCTAGCTATGATATTATATGAAAAAATGAAGAGGTGTACACCATATTTCCATGCATAAATCAACTTTTAACTAACAGCCTGTTATCTCTCTACTTAAAAATGGCTGCTGTGACACTGGTACTCCGATGAGTAATCTGATTCAGTAGAGTAATTAACACTTCATTTCAAACTTAAAACTGAGCTGCTTACATAAGTTTTATAAACATTGGCAGAGAACAAAGTCTGACTTCTGCCTTCACAGACAGTCTAGGATGCCATATGGCAGAAAATGTTTAGAAAGTGTCCATTGTCTCCTATCTTTGCATATTTTATTGTTATACCTTCAATCTCCCATTCTATGTTCATGTCCGTGAAATTTTAGAAAAACACGAAATAACCCTGCAGGCATATTGAGTGTATCTTAAAATTTTCCAGTCTTAGCTAGAGACACTTAGAAATGTTTGTGACCGAGGGACCTTTCAGAAAATGTACCTCCTCTAGCTACAAAACAGGAGCAATGGTACACGTGCTGAGCTTTGGGAATGCTAGAAAATAAGCAAGCTGGATTCCTGTCTGTTGCTGTGGGTTCATTCACCTAATCCCAGGGTAAGACTTTTACATCTTGCGAATTGTAAATCTTGTTTATACTTTCTAGAAACTTCTCCACATTATATGGTTTGTTTACTTATCTGAATGGCATCTGCCTTAGTCTGCTTATGTTTTTTGTATTAGAATTAGTGATGTGTGTCTTCAGTGCAGCACTCGAGATACTCTGACTCATTTATCACAAATGTCGTACCGGCCTAAAATGTACCAAGAGACTGAATTTATTTAAACCTTTGAAAGGGTCTTTTTTCAAATATGTTAAAGAAAACAGAAAAAAAGGCACAGCCTTGATATTAACTTGCACAAAGGTATAAAGAAAATGTCTAAAATTTTCAGTCAGGAAACAAGTATTTCAATAAATTTGTACACGGATACTCAGAATTTCTTTGTAATGAAATTACTGCTTGTTCTGAGTCTGTGTAGTGCTAAAGCACAGTGTGAATTTTAAAGCAGGTATTTATAGTTAATAAAAGTTCAGCTGCTAATATTTCAACATTTTCTCCTAATAGAAAGGAAATTGCACCTAGCAGACAAATAAAAATTCAAATCCTGTAGAGTGGCCCCAAAAAGCCATTCAGATTTCTCTCCCGTTTCCATGAAGTTATTCCAGAGTACCCCATGTTTTCACAAAGGAAAATTTCACCTTTAAGGCACTGTGCGAATTGCACTTGCTACTTTCAGAAGGTGAACAGGAATCACTCCTTGTAGTGTGTCATACTTCATATGTAAATACCTCTGTAATAACTAATATAATTATGGGTGGTTTTTGTTAGGAACAAATCCTCGTAAGGGAAAAAAATAAAGTGCAACTTGCATGGTTTTGCAATGAAATACATCCCTAATAGATATAAAAACACAAGTCCTCTTTAATTCATGTAATATTTATATTCTCTTTTGAATAACTAATAAACTACACACCAAAGTAATCAACAATTAGGTAAAAATGTTTTCTTACATTTTATTACTTAATTTTTCTACACAGACTTTTGCTTGTTTCCATTTCATCTCAAAACAGCCCAAAAGAGCCAATGTCCATCATCATCCCATTTCAGGCTAGGATCTAGCTTTTATGAGTGTGTTTATAAATATGAATCAAAAAGGACAAAATGCAGGCTTCAGAATGTTCCTACACCTGTTCACACTGTTTAATTCGTGGCACCTACCCAAACATTGTCAAAGAATCATTCAGGGAATAGTCCAAGTGAAAAAAACAGTCCTCACAGGCAGGTTTAATGCTTTTCTCCTTGTCCTGTGGTGCACAGTTGGTCACACTCTTGTTCTTGGATTGCAAACATGGTGGTCAGAGAAGTTCTAAGTTCTGTCTTCTGCCATATGTTCTTTTCATGCATGACTTTGGCTCCTGTTTCTCATCCTCTTTCTTTCACACTCAGAAATCAGCCCATCAGTCTTTCCTGACCCAAACCTGGATGCTGTTGGTTGAGCAGATGCTCTACTTATGTGAAAGGGCACGCCTATCACATTTTTGTCTTCAGTTCTCAAAAATTCCTTCAAGTCCTAAGATGTACAAACTGCCAGTGTCACTCTCCTGCTTCCATATTCTTTACTTGCTTAAACCATATGTAATAATCTGTAGCTAAAGGCTTCCAGAAGAAAAAAAATAGATTAAAGGATAGGGAAACTACAGAGAAAGGTCAATTGCAATTTTTTTATACTCTTACAAACTTCTACTCCATATATATTCATATAATTTCCTTTGCAGCAGTCTCAGCAATTCCTTGATCAGATCAATATGTTGGCTTTCAGAAGACTCAAGCTTTCTCCACTGATTAAAGGGGAAAGACTTCATGCACACTTTGAAGGTCTAGCTCATTGCAGCATCTCACTTAATGCCTGAAGTAAATGCTCGAGAGCTCATATTTCTTTCTCAATATAAAATAAGCTTATTAAATGATTCGCGTTCCCTGCAAACTTGCTGTGAACAGTGCATAAAAGAGTAGATTTTTTCTCTCTTTTCTAAACCTGCATACTCAATGATCCTAAGAAAATACAGCTCTCCATTATTAAGATTAAAAATTCCAAATACCAAGGGAATGTCCATATCTTTATCAAACAGTCTTCTCAAATATGGATAAAAACTAAACTTGATTCCCTAGCAATGCTCTTAGTATCAGTCGTAATTCTGTAGTTAGTTTTGCGTATACAGTTTATTAAGTAACCTTAAAGATAAAGTTAAGTAAATTACCATTCAGTATTTTTAAATGGGTGCTATAGGATGTTGGAATAATCGAAAGCATTTCCCTTCTCTACCATATATTAAGTGTAGTAAAATGTTCTAAAGAAATGGAAGCTATAAAAAATGCAGACATCCAGGCTCTTGTCTCATTAAAAAAAAAAAAAGCGCCTCCAACTGAAAGTAATATCTACAGCCCATTTGTGGAAATTTCTTTTTACAGTATTTATGTATCTCATATTCTTGTATCATTTCTAAATTTCTACCTCTATAAACTCCTTTCTGAATCGTTCTGGTTTTTCAAATGAGCAATTAAAAGCTGTGGTTTATTTTAAAGGAATCAACTTGTATGACAGGCCGTTTTTTGTCCCTGAAAGAGTTACCACAGGAGTGTCCAGTCATCATCTGGTAGCACATCAGCTAGAGATGGTGTGGCTAAGCGCCGCCTCGGCTCCCCTCGAGCCACCCCTCTCAGAGGGAATCTGCGGCTGTCCTGCAGCGTCCCTGGCCACAGGGGTCGGCCACTGCTGACAGGAGCTGGCTGCTGTTACTGCTGTGCTGTCCTTCCCGAGTGGGGAGGGGGCTCGCAGAGTGTCAGCTGGGGAGGCCCTGGAGGCAAAGGAGGAGGGAAGGGTCTTCATGTAGGTTCCAGCAAGATGATTTATCATGGAGGGTCCAGGGACGAAGACATTGGGAAAGCTGAAAGTCTGGGTTTATAAGGGGAACAGGGCAACCCATCAGGGAGGGGCAAATGGGCGGAGGGAAACTTAAGGGACAACGGGGGAACAAATCAGAACTGGGGAAGGAGGGACTGGGTAGGGAGGAACCAATGGGGTGTCGAAGTGAACAGAACTTTCGAGAACATAATGAATATTTAACAGGGGACATACATATTGAATGAAGAACATACATAATAAACAGGGAGTATAACAAACACAAGGGAGAATCACACATATGTGTCAGCAGATGGCTGGCAGCTCTCCTCCCTGCGCCTTAGCCACCAGTTCAGGGCAGTGGTCCGATGACCACGAGGGCGCTGCAGCCCTCCAGAGAGCTGAGCCACCGCCACAGCTAAGTACTGCAAATAGTAAAGTTCACCCCCAGATTTAATGATTTCTACAGCATTTTGTTACTCACTCGCTACTGAAAATGAAAGAAGGAAAATTAAATGGAATTAAAGTAAACCCCCACAAATTATAATTTAGTTAAAATAGGAATAAAGCCAGCTATTAGCTCTGCATAATACTTGCACTGTGTCAGAAACAGGTCTATTACCCAAAGCTCCATCGTAAATAGGGGAGTTAGCATGATTTATACCAAGCTAATGATATGGCATACTGCCAAAGTTCTTTTTCATTTTCTGGGAAAGAAAAAACAAGAAAAAACAAAAAACCCCAAACAAATAAACAATAAAACAACACCCCCCGCCAAAAAAAAAAAAATTAAGCCTCCCCAAGAGAAACAGCAACAACAAAAAAAATCTAAAGAAGCTGAAAAACCAACCAACCAATCAACCAACCAAGCAGTAAAACAAACAGAAAAGGGAGGGGAACAACTTCCGTCCGCAATATTACACACATCAACCTCCTGTATTGAAAAAGTATTATTTCCTTGGTGATGACTGTAAATTTTAATTCCAAATAGTGGTAAAGATCTGCCTTTTTCAAACTGCATAGCCTGAAGGTAACATAACAGTTGAGGTAACAAACTGGATAGAAATATTTCATTTTTCAAGTCAGTTTCATGAGGGTGTTAGTGGACTAATAATATCAGTATTTTTATGGTAATAATTATTTTGGCAGTGAGACTAAGATATTGAGGTCAAGCTTCAAAGCCATGTAAACATATGAAGATATAATTCTGAGTAATTGTGTTTCTGTAATTTTTTATTTCTTCTTTTAATGTGGAGGGTTGGACTTCAGTATATAAACCAAAGGTACTGCATATATCTTTGCCATTCTGTTAAAATCAGAGCTAAGTGTCAGTAAGATCAGTTCAAAGCATCCCAAAGGGTCCATGTGCTGGGTGGACTGAAATCACGAACAGGGCCTGAAAGTTCTAAAGTATATTTTGTGCCTTGTGATTTCTGAACCTATAAGTTCACCCATTTCATGGTTTAAGTTTTTCTTTCCCTTGACTTCAGGTATGAGTTTTAGGACCCCATTTGCTGCTCTGTCTGGAGGCAGAGATAAAGAATCTTTGATAAGATTTGTGATAAAAATCAGAGGTTTGTTCTACTAAAGATAAATATACCTTATTTGTTTTGCTTTTTTCCATGCTCTAAGTCTCCATTACAGTGGGAAGGAGACAGAGAAAGAACTTTTCCTCACTCAAAATATGTGGTACAGCTCTGTGGCCTGCAGCGTTTGAATGACACTAGGTCATGCACAAATATTTAAATCACCCTGCAGTGGTGCCAAATAGCTTGATATTGTTGTGATTGTTTTTCTTTTTTTCTGTTTAAACGAACACTCTACAATCATGGAGACATGTAATCAGCCCTAGGCAGCATAATTCTGTAAATCCTCTATTAATATAGGTTGGGAAGTGGTCTTCTAGAAAAGATAGTTGATTTCATTGCTTGAATGGATCAATGCTTATGTTTTTATTTAATGACTATTATTTTGTGGAATTTTTTTCCTACATATAAGACGTTCTACTTTGGTCACCAGTTACTTTAATTAATAGCAGGGTTAGCTATATGTTGGTTTTTGTGACACGTTACTATTAAAATCTTATGGCCTCATGTTATCTTCTGTTACTCAGTACTCAAGTATTTTGAAATGAGATAGATTTCAAGAACACCTGTGGGAAAATAGTATATTGGTGCAGTCACTTCTCCAGAAAATCTTATCTCTGGTCCGGTTGTAGAGGAGCATAACTAGAATGTGAGTTGATATCAAAGGCAAATACTTGGAAACCCATCCATATGTGTATGAATTGTGCCCCTTGGTGAAACATATTTCTTCCCTATATTGGCACCAAAATCTCATCTCCACTAAAGCAGAGGAATGAAAAGAGACTGGCCTGCCCAAGGGGAAGAAACTGTGGGACAGTCATCAGGATGATTGGATCTTCGGGGGCTGGCAGGCAGGCAGGCTGCTGCATCTGCACGCACAAGACTTCTGTTTGTGAGAGAAACATTTATCAAAAATATAGCAAGCTTATCCCCTCCTTTCTCATTTTAACCTCAAGAGGATAGAATATGTTCATAAAGATTAAAGGGAATGTCTCGTTTTGCCATTAGGTATCTTAGATTGTTCATTGCAGAAGCATGGAATGAATGTTTTTAATGCTCATTTGGCTTTGAAAATTGCATCACTATCTAGGCAATGAAAAATAATGGTCTCCATTCACAGTCAACAATGCACAAAGAAAAGTTAATTTCTGCAAAATGAATGTCATTTAACTTTGCCAAATTGAACTTATACCTGTTTCTTGGATGAATAGTTCCACTGCTGGAAGACATGGCTGGTGATTTTATACCGCATCATCTCTTTTACATTTGTGGTTGTACTTAGAAATAATTTGCAGAAGTTAAAATTATGGATACCCAAAACTCTCGTAAAGCTAAGTCATAGAGACTGCACATCAATGGGGTAAGACGTTCAAATACAGGACTACTTCTTCTGCTTAGAAATGGTATTCAACAGCAAAGCTCAGAGAATTTTGAAGTGTTTATGTATATACTGCTTTTAATTTTATTTGACAAGATATTAGATGGAGTTTGCTGACTGTGTGTTGGTTCTTTGAATGTGCTGAAAGAATGCATTTAAGAATTTTCTTTTAAAGCTGGGAAAATGGGTAGGCAAGTAAATGTAAGTAAATTTGGTAATTCTTGTTTCTTGTAGGCATTTGTTAGAATATTTTATTCTGTTCATAATTTTGTTATTCTTTAAATTCTCTAACAGCACATTTACTCATGAGCTTTTTAATACATGATTTGAGAGAGTCTCTGTCTAGAGAGCTCCATGCACATTTTTAATGACTTTTTTCCCAACAGATAGAATTTCTATTGATACCACTAGCTGCTGTATCCAAATTTTTACCTGTCACTCAGCATTCTCTATGTTCACATTAATCTGCACTGTCAGTGGTTTTAGAAGTGCTTAAAGTCTCTCTTACCTATAGCTGGGTGTGAAATGAGATTGTTCAACCTGCACCTTTTTTCTTTTTTTTTTTTTTTAATTTTTCTTTTATTTAGTGTTTCACTGAAATATAGCTAAACCTTCCATTACAAAATTTTAAATAAAGTTATGTTACCTCACAGCTGTGTTAGACAATTATCCCAGGCCGTCTGACAAGCTAGAAATTGTTAAATTGCCAAAATATTATTTTGGTTTTTTGCAGCATTTGAACCTCTTGGTGGTACAAAACATTAAGACTTAGTATTTACATTTCCATCTGAATCTTTCATGTTGAAATAGTTTCATTTAGTAGAAGTATATAAACAGGTAGAATTTTTTTCATTCAGATCCAGTCTATAATATATTGAAGTTTGGACTAAAGGAGAAAATGATTCTGTAGTTGGTGGCTAGGGTTTTCCCAGGAATGTAAGAAAAACGAAGTAAAGTTACTATTCAAGTGAGGTTTCTTTGTCCTCAGTTTAATCATTTGGACCCATGTTGAATTGATCTGTTTCAGAAGGAGTGAAAAAGTGAAAGAAGGCATAATATAAAAAAATTGCATAAGCATAACCTAAATGTCATGCATCATTATTAAAAAGGCCAAGGATTTACTTATTAAAACATACTTGCAGATCTCATTTAAAGGCTTCCATCCCCCTCTTATCCTATCTTGTGTATAATTCTCAATATTTTATGCCTCTGTTGAATAATAAAACTTATTTATTCTTATTAATGTGCTTAAATGAGCTGTTTCACTTTACTGATTTTACTTCTTTTGTCACTTCTACTAAATTCTCATCAGCTCTATTCTTAATGTTTATAGAACCATAGAAATGTTAATGTTGGAAAAGACCTCTAAGATCATTGAGTCTAACCATTAACATAGTGCCACTGTGTTCACCACTAAACTACGTCTTTAAGTGCCACATCTACACGTCTTTAAATAACTCCGGGGATGGGGACTCCACCACTCCCCTAGGCAGAATGTTCCAGTGCTTCAAAACCCTTTCATTCAAAAAATTTTTCCTAATATCTAACCTAAACCTCCTCTGGCTTAACTTGAGGCCACCTCCTCTTGTCTTATAACTTGTCACTTATGATAATGACCCCCACCTGGCTACAGCCTCCTTTTAGGCAGTTGTAAAGAGTGATAAGATCCCCCCTGAGCCTCCTTTTCTCCAGACTGAACAACCGCAGCTCCCTCAGCCACTCCTCATCAGACTTGTGCTCCAGACCCTTCACCAGCTCCATTGCCCTTCTCTGGACTCTCTCCAGCGCATCAATGTCCTGAACTGAGGGGCCCAGTACTAAACACAGGATTAGAGGTGTGGCCTCACCAGTGCCAAGCACAGAGGGATGATCCCTGTCCTGGTCCTGCTGCCCACACTATTGCTGATACAGGCCAGGTGCCATTGGGTTGCTTGGCCACCTGGGCACACACTGGCTCATGTTCAGCCTGCTAGTGACCAACACTTCCAGGTCCTTTTCCATAAGGCAGCTTTTCAGCCACTCTGCCCCCAGCCTGTAGCACTGCATGGCGTTGTTGTGACCCACGTAAAGGACTTGGCACTTTATCTTACTGAACCTCATACCATTTTAATCTGCCCCTTAGTCCAGATTGTCCAGATGCCTCTGCAGAGCCTTCCTACTCTCCAGCTTCCAACACTCCCACCCAATTTATCTGCAAACTGGCTGAAGGTGCACTCGATCTCCTCACCCAGATCATGGATAAATACATTAAACCAGACTGGCCCCAATGCTGAGCCCTGGGGAACCCCACTAGTGACCATCTGTCAGCTGGATGTGACTCCATTCACCACCACTCTCTGGGCTTGGCCACCCAGACAGTTCTTAACCCAGTGAAGAGTGCCCCTGTCCCAGCCATGGGCTGCCAGCTTCTCCAGGAGAATGCTGAGGGTGACTGTGCCAAAGGCTTTACTAAAGTCTAGGTAGACGACATCCACAGCCTTTCCCTCATCCACTAAGCAGGTCACCTTGTCATAGAAGGTAACCAGGTCAGTCAAGCAGGACCTGTCTTTCCTAAACCTATTCTGGTTCATCCTGATCCCCTTGTTGTCCATATTGGCACTCAAAAGGATCTGCTCAGTCAAGACCTTACCTGTCATGGAGGTCAAGCTGGCAGGCCTATAGTTCTCTGGATCCTCCTTCTGCCCCATCTTGCAGATGTGGCTGTTCATGTAAGCTTTGGGGAAAAAATTATTCTATGCGCAATTAATTTATTTTTCCAAGCACTGTAACCAGTATGTTGTCTCAGCACATGCACTGAATGATGACTTTGAGCACCTTTTGAAAATCGTCCATTGCAATGCAAATGTCCCTTTGCAACAATCATAATGTGACTGAAGAAAACAGATTTTTAAATCATAAAGATTTAATTAATAGCCACGGTTCACATCCAGATTGGTCCGGATTATGCTGACCACATCTGTGCTTCTGAAAAAAGTGACTGCTTTGAAATATTATCAAATAACTGAGCATCCTTACACTGACCCCTAACTTTGTTGCTTTTTTGTTCAGTTTAGGAATTTTATTATGAGTGTTTGCCACCAGAGTGCAGTCAGTTTAGTTTCCAATAAAGCACCATTTAGATGTTTTGGGATTAGAGACAGAAAACCCATTTAGTACATAAAAAATATTCTATAAAAGCAATAGCACTGAAAAAACTACACAGAGCAGAGACAAGAAAATAACTAAAGGGGGAAAAAAGCAATTTTCTTTCCAGGATCCTGTAAAATACTGTTCGTTGGATAGCAATGCTATAATCAGGATATGGTGGGGAAGAAGGATCATATATAAATTGCATGTTTTGATTGTCCAGTTCTCCAGGGAATGATTTGTACTAGGAAAGCCATCTTGACTACAGATAATAATACAAATACCATTGGAAGGCAAGAAATCCTTGGGTTTTTTTCTGGCTATCTCTTAGATCTAGCTGTGGAGATAATTACAGTTACCCCAAATAAGGTATGGCAGTAATAGCAGAACTGGACTCAGGTGTAGAATACTTGACACTGAATAATTTTGCAAGAATGAATTACAGATTATTTTTTAAAAGAGTTTGCAAAAATTTTCAGTAAATTTACAGCTTCTGTGGAATATACATTCAGTCACTCTGTGTTAGGACTTTCAGGTACAGGAAAATAATTGAAGCCATTTTGTTGTATTGGTGGGTCGCAAAAACTCTTGATCAATAGAAAACAAAAGTTCCATCCCTGCTTCTTATTTCCATATTTCATATTCATGAAATCGCTTTTTAAAAAAATTCACTATGATTTCTTATGTAATAACGTGTGCAAACTCTTCCTTTCCACTTTAGCTCGTAGGTATAATTGTGTTTTCTGGAATATTGCACAGTGTAGAATCACATTTTAACTTTATAGGGCTTCTACCTACAGGCAATATTTCCAGAAAAGAAGGGATAGTTCACCAAAGCAGTATAGTTCCGGTTTGGGGGACTCCTATTCTGAATAAATATTTCATAGACATACTGCAATGAACAGCACAAGGAATTGAAGAAAGAACAATAGCAATAAAGCCGAAATTTGTGTTTGAATGACTGTAAGAGAAAATAGGTTGCAGGTAGGATATAGAGCCAAAGAGAGAGCAGAGTCCCACCAGGTGCTTGTGTTAGGAATGCAAGTGTCGCAGAGCCAGGCACAGTGACGGCTCCTTATGACTGTATCTGTCACGCCTCAGGAAAACCTGAAATGTTTTCATACTCACAGTACTTTCTACACATTAGCTGTCCAAAGTGGTCATTCTCTACTGCATGCAAAAGCAAAACTGAAGGCATTCTAAGGGCATCTGAAAATTTGGTCCGAATCCAAATAGACTTTTTTAAGACTTAGAAGCCTCTCTGCTGCAAGTATAAGCAATATTACGTCTTGATTTGATTATTTTGACAATATTCTATGTTTAATTTTGGCGCTGAGCTCAGTGATAATGTGAATTTTATATACTCATCAGTACAAGCAAGGGTTAATCCAGTATTCCTATATGCAGTTTAAGCTCACCGTGCATCGAAATTCAGTTGATTTTTTAAAACCCCGAGAAGGCAACACAAGCAACCCTGATTAGGCATCTCTGTCTTTCTCTGTCAACTGCACTCAAAATGAATGAAAATGTAAGACACCTGAATTCTGACAAGGGAAACAGTAATGGTGTAACATCTGACTTAGCTGACTAGTTGACTGTTTGTTTCCATTTCTTTCTTAGATGCTTGGATCTTTTTGGATCCCTCCTCCCACAACTTTGATAAACATGAAAAGCCTCTCATTTGGGGGGAGTGGGAGGGAAGAAGCGGGGGATGCTGGAGATGAGATGACCAGAATTAGATAACAAGGGCTGAGCACAAGGTCCACATGCCATAGTGATTCATGTGATTGCGTTATAACAGCTCATAATAACCAAGCTCTGCCATTCTTTATAGGCCAAATTTTCTAGTTAGATCTTTTTTAAAGCATCTCCTCCTTGTGCGGTTGTTTTATTGAAATGACCATAATAACACTGAGATATTTCTCCCGAGTTATTAAAGTTAATTTAGAATTCAACAATGTGAACAAGTAAATCAAACTCAGTCTAATTAGTATTACTTACTACTTATATTGGATAGTGTCTATATGTCCCACTGAGGTACTGGGTTTTGTTCTGCCATGCATGATGTAAACAATCTAAATAAAGCATGTGTGCATTATCCTGACAATTATATTTCACAGTGCCCCAGGACAACCTTTTACAATCCCTTAAGCAAATCTTAATCCAGTTTATGTCCTCCATGGAGAATATTCAAGATGAATTAGACATGCCTCCAGAATACAAAGACCTAGTTATGAACTCCTGTGAGGAAGTTTAGAATCATGGCCTCAACATGAAACTGAGACACAGGAGATCTCTGTTTCTAACTGTTCTGTTTCATATTTTCTGTGTGACTCTGCCCAAGCCTATCTAGAAGGCATTTAGTGTTCCAGCATATGCTTATTAGCTGCTGGGTTCAAGCAAGAGTAGGCGTCTCTGTGAGAGAAAACAGGAGACAGCAGGGCCTACACACTGGCCTCACTGGCAAAGGCGAGGTCCCACAGCATCCAAAGAAGAAGAGCAGAGAAGGTCTGTGATGGTAGCCAGACTCAGCTAATATTCCACATCCGCAGACAAGCTCATAACAACGGGGCAGATCTGACATCAAGTCGAGAAGTCAAATCGAAGCATCAGGGTCAGGATCTGGTCCAGTGGTCCCCAAGAAAGCCCGTAGTGATAAGGTAGGTCCAAGATTGTTAAACCCTGACATGGAATCCACAGGTCAAGTTTCAGAAAACCAAAATACATGGCCATGCACAGTCACAGCAGATTCATGTTAAGTGCAGCTCCTCAGTGAAGGGGCTGTGGACCCCCACTTCTCACAGCTCTTTTCACTGTAGTTTGATCTAAGCTACAAAGTTGCATAAATTCACAGCTGATTTTGAGTACACGCAGCTTATGCTGTAGTGGTGTGTGTGTAATGGGGAGGCACTGGTACTGACAGCTTGGGCATCATGTTGAATGCAAAACTCAGAATGGTAGATATCCACTAGAGAAGTAGTCTGATGCAGACCGGGAAATGCTAAGCTTGTGACAAAATTCTGTCTCCTAAATTATCAGAATCAAGAATTTAGTAAAACATTAATTTGAGACATCTCACAGTTCTGGGATGAACTAAGCAAACCTGCCTTTCTTCTGAACCCTTGATTTATGTATTGTGCCGGTTGTCAAATGAATATTCAAATAGGGGGTTGGTCTTCTTTTCCTCCTAGATAGGTTTTGATGGTGATAGCCTTGAATCCTAATGGACATTCTCATCCCAGGTAAGAAAGGTATGGTTTATAATGCCTTCAGATGGGGACCCTATGTTCAGACAGGGACCTAATTGCGTGCAGATCTTCCTACTTCAAGTGCTCAAAACATTAGCTCAGTATTCTAACAAGCAATGTTAGACCAGTAACTCTCTCTCTGACTTGGCGAGGTTTTAAAATAGAAAGCAATTGCAGATGCATTTAAAGAGGAGAGCAATCTGGTTAGTAAACATACCTAAAGGCTTGAGCTTTTTGAGGATTTATCTGCCTAATTTCTCAATCTTAACGGACCTGAAGTGTAAAGAAGGCACTGTCTTCCGCTTCTGGAAAGGAAAATGGAGAAACTTATACATTCCTGGAGGATTGCTGTGAAAACAGGAGCCAGCTTCAAGCATTTCCTCCCTTTCCACTGTTTTGCAGGATATGGCTTTTAATCAGTCTTTACTGTTTAGGATTCACTAGCTGCTTTCATACTAGTAATCTCTGCGTTTCTATGCCAGAGTAATTTACAGTTCTCTCAGTTTTAATTTTTTTGTAGCGTTATCTGAAAGTTCTTCACAATGCCATTCTGTATGATTATGAAAATGCTGTTCAACAATAAAATATTGTAGAGATCTGGTTTTAGTTTGCTACAAAATGCTGTGATTAAAAACATATATTGATTCCCATTATTTGTTTTGTTTCCCCTGTGTGTGGCTTTTCTACATCAAATTTTCTGTCTCCATGCCTGTGAATTTACTTCTTACATCATCTTTCAATATCCTGAATAACTTAGTTCACATCTTTATAGATTTCTGAATGATAGATTTAGTTATCATTTCCCTAGAGGTAAAACAATAGCCATCTTTTCTTTGCTTCAATTTACTGCTTCTGGGAAGCAGTCATTCTGCTCTGCTCTACATCACCCCAAGCAATGTAATGTTCATAGAATATTTTTATCAATTCCCTGCTAATGATTTTCATATCTGTTTGCCTCCTTATTGGTCTCTTGTCCTTTGTCAAGTCCTTCCCATCTTTTTTAATGTTATTTATTGGATATCTAACCATGAGTAAGCGTGATAGATAAACATGTAAATGATCTCTCAGTCTCAGCTTTTCTCCTTTCTCCCTTCTCTGCTTCATCATCATTCCCACCTTCTGAGCTCACTACCTTAAAATTGCCTTCAGTCTCACTGTCTTTGCTCTTGTTATCAGCTAGAATCATCAACACAGACACTTTTTTTCAGTCACCTTAGTAACTGAAAAATGCTTGGTTTCTGCACCTTACCTGCCCAGTCAATCTAAAATGGTATTGTAGGTGACCTCGCCCCCTAAGTATTGCCCATAGTTTTCAACTTTATGTCTGTAAATTAAAACTCGTGCACTTTATTGCCAATTCATTCTGTCTCCTGCATCAGTCTCCATCTTCTGTCTTGCTTTATGGTGAGTCTTTCTCTTCCTTAAGAAGTGTTTTTTGACAAGGCAGGAGAGGCTGCTGGAGACCATAGTTTCACTAGCATGAATGCACAGTAATACTAAGAGGAATGGAAACAAATAAAGCTCCTTCAGAAACAGAGTACATTCGATGTGGCTCTTGGTCTATTTGGCTGCTCATATCTTCATCTTCTTCAAAATAATGCCCAGAAGATGGAGTTCTCTTCTAATTAATGAAGTACAGCTTCCTACCATGTGTTTAGAGCATTTTTCTAAATAATCAGATATTTCAGGAAGCATTCAATTTATCGTGAGAATACATTTTCTTCTGACTGCTCATAAAAAAACTGTTTACATTTTCATTAGTTCAACTGGGTTTTCTTCAAACTTTTTATTCAGATTAGCATATTGATTTTGTTCTTTACATTCCACATTTGCCAGCTTCAAATAGCCATATTAAATTTACAGTGTGGATTACTAATTAGTAAATAGTAAAAATGATTAAAAATTACAAAAATGCTAAACTTCCACCCCTCACCCAGGGGAACATGCAGAAAGAGTATCTGGAACATATACAAATTCTATTATGCTGTAGCTATTTCCATGCACTAGCTTTCTCATGGAATAAACTTTAATATTTTCCGTAATATTTTCTTTTATATTTATTTTCTTTAATATTTTCTTTTTAAGAAAGATTTATTGTCTATAACAACAATTTTTAATGGTCTAATTATTGTTTGAACTTTTAATTTTTAGATTTTATTTCCACACCTGCAACAAAGTTATGATAATGAATGTGCAATCAGAAATCACTTGTGAGACTGCATATGTGATATTTCATGAGTCTATGAAATTTGGATATTCTTGAGTTTTTCCTTTTAATACAGAATTTGGTACTGAGCAACAAAAGGACGCACAACCAAAAGAAAACACTTGTCTGCTGCCTATGATTTTTTTTTTTTTAAATTATGTTAAGTAGCAGAAAAAATCTGAGTTATTGTTGAATGCACCCTGATCATTGCCTGAAACCATGCTGCTTTCTAAGTTGTCCTGTATATCATACTGATCATGTTATGGTAATGGGTAACTCTCTTCCCCACTGCATTGTCTATAGAAAACAGAAGGGAAATATTCTGAGACCACTGTTAAGGTAGCTTCTTGATAAACCAAAGCATTATTCTTAATCTTCAAACAATGAGCCTATTTAAGGCAGAGTTTGCTTGACACCAAAGGAAGGATTCATGCAAAGTTCATCCTTGATTAGTGAAAATATCTGTGAAGTGTCTACTTCTGCTTTTGCCTATATTGGTACTGTGTCTTGCTACCATTAGCTTGAATAGTGAGACGGTATCTGCTTTGGGCTGATGAACTTCAGGAGTGCAAGTGCACAGCAGGCTTCTTAGGACATCCCTGTCTTGTCTGCCCATGGAGCAGTAGCTGCTAATTTAAGAATTTTTCACTTCTGTGTGGATAGTCATAAGAAGTAGTAGATCTGTTAAGTTATATTTTCTTAGGAGCATTTTGCTGAACGTAGTTTGATGTTGGTTCACTGTGAGGACATTTCATGAGTATTATTTACAGAAGGAAAATTACCTTGTTGTTTTTCTCATGTTCATGTAATAGGATGCCACTTCACCACAGTCCTTCTGTTGTACATAATCTTGTAGGTGGTAAGAAGTGAGTTTACCTTTGGACTGAGGGAAAGATTTTAATCAAGCCTGCTCACATGCAGAGTTCTGTAGCAAATCTGGAGATCCACAAATCAGTCTCCTTTAAATGGGGTTTTTGCCATTTGTGTTTGTTGCAAATTGTCTTTAAAATGATGGGATTTAAGTGGATGGAGAAAATCGGTTATAAATATCTTCTTCAATGTGTTCATCTGTCTCTTTGTTGATGATCCAGGCAAGACTTCGTTCCCCATGTGTCCAACATGGGCTGACTTAAATAAGCGTCTTTATTCTGTAAAAAACAAAGTTTTTACATTTAAGGTCAAAAGAATAATTCTAGAATGTGCAAATATTGTTCTAATTGATTCTTCTTAACAGATGTTTTGCAGAAATGCTCAGTATTCTGAACACAAAAAACCTTTCATATTCTTTGTTAAAATCATCTGTGGCAACAGCAATACTATTTTACTCAGATTTATCAGGAGCTGCCCCAGAAGGGTAGTAAAACATTGTCTGTTTCAAAAATCAAAATGTGTTAAGTGATGAACTCAAGTTTACTAAATGCTGAATAATATATACCTAGTATACTATCAATGAGCAAGTCAAAATGGGGTAGGAAAATAGCAAATGATACTGCTAATGTACACAGTTATTCTCTGTTTTCTGTAACTGAAATGCAATCAAATTCTGTATCTTAAGTTATTGCAAATTAGAGATCAACGTGGTTACTGTGCTGTAAAGCACAACACACCCAGAATATTATCGCTTATATGAAAGCAGAATCAGAACCGGTATTGCAACTAAGGGGAGGCGTCTGTAACAACCTGCAGATCAGGTCTACAGCTTCCCCCATGAGGGGAAGAGGAGAGGAGGCACTGAATTCTTATCTCTGGTGTCCAGTGACAGGACCCAAGGAAATGGTCTGAAGCTGTGTTGGTGGGGTATAGGTTGGATATTAGGAAAAGGTTCTTCACTTAGTGCGTGGTTGGGCACTGGAAAAGGCATCACAGTACTGAGGGAAATGTTCACAGCACCAAGCTTGCCAGAGTTCAACAAGAATTTGGACAATGCTCTCAGGCACATTGTGTGATTCTTGAGGTAGGTGTCCTGTGCATGTTGTAATTTTAAAACCTGAATTTCTATTGTGAAAGCTGAAGTTGCATTTAGTTCATGAGCAAACATCCAGTTGTTCATCTGTCATGTCTTTCAGTGAATCTGATTTTCTGTTCAAATTGATTAATATTATTCAAGGGGCTAGTTCTGAAATTTTACTAGTTTTTGTTGAATACAGGAGGCTGATCGGTGAATACTGAAGACTAGGGGAAAATTATTCATGACACTTACTTGGTTGCTTTATCTTTTTGTTTAGCAACCCAGATCAATCAGAGGGCTGCTAGAAGTTGCACTAGGCAGCTTATAACTCATTCAGGGTTATAGGGATCAAGGCAATACATTTCAGCTTTTCTTTTCTAGGCCATGATCTACAAGAGCTACTCATACAGGAACTACATTATTTTTTTCACTCCAAGTTTTCTTGACACATTAATTAGCCACTTTTGTGCTGTTCTAAATAATCTGCTTAAATATCATTCACGTATTATTGTGTGTAACCAGGTCATTTGTATAGTGATGGAAAATAATCTATTCCTATTAGTTTGGCGTTAATCAGTTACAACAATATTTTGTATTACGTGGTTGTGGTATGATCAGTTAGTAGTTGCCAATTCTGAAATTTTCAGTAGAGCAGTGTCAAACAGGTTGTCTGCAATTGCAACATGAAAATGAAATAAAGGGAAAAGGAGATGTATTTGTAAAGGATATTAAGAATTAATCCATTACCGTTCAAAGCAATCACTAAATTGAGTAGACTAGACTACTTACATGGATTCTTCTGAATCAATAGTTATTATGGAAATATCAAATATGTATGTATTCTTATGTGTAATTGAACTACTGTCTTGTAGTTTATACCAAAGTGCATCCAAAAAATACTCAAACAAGCCTCCTGTCTCAGTCTTCCACCACTCAGAGCTCAACCTGCAGCTTGCACTGCAGATGTGCACAGTGAGCACCTGTACTAAATCACAGAATGATACAATTATAGAATATGCTGAGTTGGAACAGACCCATCACTGAGTCCGACTCCTGGCCCTGTGCAGGACAACCCCAAGAATCACATCATATGCCTGCGAGCTTTGTCCAAACACTTCTTGAACTCTGTCAGGCTGGTGCTGTGTCTGCTTCCCTGGAGAGCCTGTTCCAGTGCCCAGCCACCCTCTGGGTGAAGAACCATTTTCTAATATCCAACCTAAACCTCCCCTGACACTGCTTCAGACCATTTCCTTGGGTCCTGTCACTGGTCACCAGAGTAAAGAGATCGGTACCTACCCTTCCACTTCCCCTCTTGAGGCTGTTGAACACCACAATGAGGTCTCCCCTCAGTCTCCTCCAGGCTGAACAGACCAAGTGACCTCAGCCTCTCCTCACACGGCTTCCCCTCCTGACCCTTCACCATCCTCCTCCCCCTCCTTTGGATACTCTCTAGTAGCTTAATGTCTTTCTTACATTGTGGTGCCCAAAACAGCAGACAGGACTTGTAGGAATTGCCGTGATACAAATAAATAGAAAAGAGAATTTTCCATATTGGAAGGGTTTAATTTAACATGACACATGAAGATTTTCCTCAACTTCTGCTTAGGTCATTTTCATTTTAGTTTTCTTTTTTCTTTTTCTGTTTTTTCATCTTTTTTTCCTACTTTACATTTTTATTCTTATTAATATTCTCTTTGACTATTTTTCCAGTAGTATACAATTTTTGTGTTTGTATAAACAAACAAAAATACTCATACCACAGTGCCTAAAAGTGTCCTTGTTTGCCAACTGTTCCATCTCACGAATTCAGGACATGATGATTTGGTATATGGTAATTTAAAATAATAATAAAAACAACCCTGTGAGAAACTTTTGTTTTATTCAAATGAGAAGACATAGTCCTAGTGTGGCAATTGCAGAACTGAATCATTTGGGTTCCAGAATCTGAAGCATTGTTTTCTAATACAAACTTAACATAAAAAGAGTACGATAAAGTACAGAGTGAATGACATCTTATTATCTATGTATAAGACACTCACATTTGAGTTTCTGACATATGAATGACCCAGCACATGAATTATATACATTCCCCTCTAAAAGTCTTGTTGACTTTCAGTTCACAATAAATAATTATTTTATGCTGCAGATTAAGACTGAGCTAGAGAGCCTCATTTCACAATGGAAAGACAGCTGATCATGAGCCAAAGTTTCATTGAAATGAGTCATAGGCTAGTATTTAATAAGAATACCAGCTCTCCTAAAATATAAAATACAGTTTGCAGTGGTACTGAAGAGGTGGGAACCATGTATCCACCTGGTTGTGTTGATAGACGTGAACTAGTCGCCTCCAGTCAAATTCCATTAAATTACACCTTGGAGCATCAGAGCCACGTTAGGCATGTCCTCATGGAATCATTTGGCAAAGTGTCTTAACAAGGACTTTATAATCTGTGTGGATCTGTAAGAAACAGACTTTGAAGGACATGGAATATGCACTGCTGACTCATATTCAACTTTCCATCACCCAGGATGCCTAGGTACCTTTCCATGGCACTGCTTTCCAGCATCTCACTCCCCAGTCTGTATCTAAGTCCAGGGTTGCTCCACCCCACGTGTACTTTCCCACGTTGAACTTCAGATGATTGGTGATTGCTCAGCCCTCTAATTTATTAGGGTCTCTCTGCAGGGCCTCCCTGCCTTTGAGAGAGTCAACAGCTCCTCCCAGTTTCATACCATGTGTGAACTTGCTTAGTATCCCTTCCAGCCTGCCTCCAAGTCATTTATGAAGTTGTTGACAAGAACAGGGCTGAGGATGGAGCCCTGTGGAACCTTCTGGTGACGGGTCACCAGTCTGATGTCACCCGATTCACTACAACCCTTTGTGCCTGACCTGTGAGCCAGTTGTTCACCCACCACATGATGTGTTTATCCAGCTGAATGCTGGACGTTCTGTCCAGAAGGATTCTGTAAAAGACAGAAGTATCAAAAATTGGATTGAAATCCAAAAAGATCACATCTACCGGCTTCCCTTGATCAGCTCGGTGGGTTACCTCGTCATAAAAGGAAATCAGGCTTGATAAAGCAAGACTTTCGTTTTATTGTAAGTAAAAAAAAAAAAAAGCTTATCTGAACCATGAATGGAAATATATAAGATCATAGAATCATTTAGGTTGGAAAAGAGCTTCAAGATCTTTGAGTCCAACTAGAAACCCAACACTGCCCAATAAACGCATATATTTATATTTATTCCATATAAGCCATAAGTCAAGTGTTTAGGTTTTATGCTTTGGTTTTGTTATTCATCACCTAAACAGTAACAATTATTTTGGAATTTTTGGTTCTGGGTATTGTTTGGGTACTATGATAAATGGCCCTATTTAAAATACAGAGAGAGACAGAGTACAGAAAGTACTATCCTAGACCCTCACCATTTATCCATTCCTAAAGTGGTTTTCTGTTTTGCAGAGTGAATTCCATTGAATAACATTGATTTCCTATTTCAATAAAAGGAACTGTCATCCAAAAGGTGGATGAAATATTAAGGCTCTACTATCTAATTAGATAGATAGATAGGTAGATGCACAGATAAATACCGTGCAAATTAAAAAAAAGCCCAGTATTGTCTTATACAGGCTGTATTTAATTTTGAAAACTAAATAACTGTTAGTTTAATTTTATTTATGTGGAAAATAAAATTATTTTTAGATTTTAAGGACTATTGGAAAAAATCCATTTTTACAATGTTAATATATTCTGTATAACCATTGATTGCATGTGAAAGCATGCAATCCATTTTATGCCCCAGTAATTCTGAAACACCTGAACTCTATTCCCTCCACACACCACCTGAAAATTCACAAGACTAAGCATCCCCTTAGTGCTGGGAATGGATTTGCCAATTGCAGCCTGGAGGGGACTGTAACTAGCATTATGAGGCCCTGATGATAGTTTTATAATGGAAAGTCTGAAACAACCTCAAGTACCACCTCGTTAATATGATTCTGTAATACATCACCAGTCTAATTTGAAAATAAGAGTCAGTTATTAAGGAATACATTTGTGGAGTTAATATTGTTAACTTCTTAATTTTACTCTTCTCTTGTATTTGAATTACAGTTTTCTTTCAAAGAAAATCTTCTGATGAGACACCTAATGGTTTTCTACTTTAATTTTGCTGTTCTGCTTGTTTTTACAGCTATCCCCCATTGTATTTATGTTTAACCCCCTTGCAGAGTCCTTGCAGTGAAATCATTATGCAGATCAAAGTATAGTCCTGATATCCAAACTCTTCCAACTACATTAGCCTCTTCATAAATTGATTAGGAAGGACATTGCACGGGAAATGGCTATCAACATGGCTTACATTGAGAATGGAGCTAGTGCTCCAAATGTGGTTTTTGTCATCTCTCTGAGTGTATGTAAACGCTTGCAGCCCTGTCAATTCCTTTAGAGTAGTTTGAGTCTTACTAGACACTGACAGTGTTGCCATGGAGTTGTACTTGGATTTCACAGCAAAGCTGAAACTGATTTCCAGATGACAGCTGAGTTAGAAAATGGGGAGAAAACCAGAATGAGTAAACAAAATTCCAAACTGACTATTTTTAGATTTGATACCTATTTCTTCTGTCTTGCTATATCTATTATAAATATAACACTGGGGTTTTTTGGGTGTTGGGTATTTTTAGATGGAAAAAATATAATTAAGAATTCAGAATGGAGGTTATTCTTTCAAGGAAAAGAAATTAAATGCTATACTGCATTACTTGACTTTGTGTGAAAATGAGGTCTTTTAATATGTGAATCTCCTTAATGGATCTATCTTGAAATTGTGCCTGTATAGAGGATAAGAGCTCTGTTATTGCTTCATTAGCCTGTATCTAGAAGTTATGTTTCCCAAAGCAATTTTCAGCATCCTTTTCCTTTCATTGTCACATTTGGTTATTTTAGAATTTGCTCTGAAGACACAACAATGTCCTTATGTGTGAATTTCAGGGTATAAGCTGGTACATTCAATAATCCCTGCTAAGAAATTTAATCAGAATCTGGCTGACAAATGTTACGATCAATACCACACAATTAATCTGTAGTAGACTGTATAATAAACAGAAGATTATGCTTTCCGAGCCAGTTAATGTCCTATGAATTCCTGCTTTACTTGAAATGTGTCATTAAAAGTTTTGTTATTGCCGTGCTGTTGTCACTCTCTGATGCTTTAACATATGAAACACAATTTTATTTGATTTTATGATTTCTCTTACTAGTGGCTAGCATTCAGAAGCTTCCTGCTGCATCTGTTTTAACTGACATCAATTTCCCCATGAAAGGAAGAAAAGGAATGGTTGATTGGGCACGAAACTCAGAAGACAGGGTTGTCATTCCAAAAAATATCTTCACTCCTATGTCAACAGGTAAAAAAGCATATATCAGCATGTTAATTTTCTATTAGCTTTAGCAAGGAAACTCTGCATCTGTCTCATGGGATCACTGTATAATATAGGAGTGGTTCTTTTCTTCCTCTTCGAAAGGAATACCGTACCCATAGTTGATCCTAGAGGGAAATGAATGGGCTTAATTTCAGCACCTTGAACAAAAAGTGCTGCACAAATCCTTGACATTATTTTCTACACCAAAGAGACAATGCTTTGCTTAGTTATTGTGCACAGGATTTAATCTGTGTGATATGAGGTGAGCTGAAGTGTAGCTCTGGTGAATCCCCTGAAGCTGCTGTGCTCCAGCAGAGTCATTCCCACATAACTCTTACCCAAGGAAGCTCAGCAGGCAAATTAGCCTAACTTCAGGTACAATTTACAAATATCATTGCAGTGCAGGTCTCTGACAGCAGAGAATTTACTCACTAGGCCTTAAACTCTACAGACATTCTTTGAGAATGCTTAATTATAAATGTAAATGAACTACCACGGATGTCAGTATACAATGATGGATTTTTTGAGAATGTGATTTTCAGTGGTTTAAATCTTTCTATATTCTCCTGACAGTGCTGCATTTTTATGACAGACTTCCAGAATATAATTCAAAATTATGATGGTTTATTTAAAATATAACTTATATTACAAAGATAAATTATATTCAGAGTTTTTTATGCTGATGAAAGCTTGGGAAAGAGAGTTTTAAAATCTTTTTCCTTACTCTTTTCAGAACTAGATGAATCAACTGTATTTGTACTTGGAGCAGTGCTATACAAAAATTTAGAACTCATTTTGCCCACTTTGAGGTAAGAAATTTCGTAAATACAATATGAATTGAACTATTTCAGGATCATAACTATACTCTATGTCTGGATAAAAGCAGACAGTCAAGACTATTTGCATATTAGTACTGCTGGATTTTTTTTTTCATTATATTTATAATGTGTATGCATATATTCATCTTTCTTTCATGCTTAGTTACTTGTATGATAGAAATAGCCTTCTCATCAAATTGCCTTACTTTATATTTTATGTAATCTATATTAAACTTAATTACAGAAATGTTTGATCAGAAATATATGCAGTGATGTACATTAATGCTCAGGCCACTTGTGCTTCAATCTACTGTTTGTCCAGTTAGTACAAATGGTCTTGTGATGACATCATAACTTGATACACTAAAGTTATCTGCTCGACTTCTACAGAAGTCTCTAGCAGTAGTTTTCCAAATATTTTTTTCAGTGCAAATTGTATTCAGAAGGGACAGCAGAGCTATAGAGAGGATCTGTTTTAGAAACAAGACATGCATGTGCTGAACAGCTGGAGTATATAAGTTTTGAGGGCCATACACGTGCAAAAAGATATAGGAAGGCCTCTTGTTTCACTTTTTCCTTTCTGTACTTGCCAAAAGACAATTTGGAAATAAATATTTCACCTCCTCTTTTCTAATTACCAGTTATGATAATTTCGTGGTCCATTAATACTATCTTATTTTATATGATCCTGTGCACCACTGGTCTGCTAATGTCCTTTTACAGTAAAAGAAACACAGGCAGATTGTGTCACAATAGGTGCTAATGAATTCACAATAATTAGAAAAGATAGTAATAAGGAAGCCACCAGATCACCTTTCCCTACTCTGCTTAGCCAAAATGTCAGGATTTGAAACAAAGAATGGAAAAGCAAGAGGTTTTTGCCACAATCTATCTGAAAACAAAAAAAAGGCTAATTCCTAAGAAAATTAAAAAACTACTTCCTAGCAAAGTTTCAATGTGCTGTGCAATGAGTAGCTTCAAGTTAGGGACAGAAATCTCTCTGAGGTAGAGCACAATTTGAGCAGTGATGTCCTGACAGGACACCTGGAAGCCTGAAAGTGCTGGCAAGGGCCATCTGTGCTTAAGGCATGGTATAAATGACAGCTCATCCACTTCTGAAGTGTCAGTAAGCACTTCCCATTTGTCATACCAGTTTCTGAAATTAGCCAGGAAGGAAGAGATGTTTGGTAAAGATTTTTTTTTTTACCCCATACTCTAAGAACCAGTGACAACGAGCTTGTTGAAGTTAGTTCTTTTTGGTAGACCTTAGAAAAACATCTGCCAGTCCTAGGAAAGTATCAATATGGCCATGTACTTTTCAGACCTTTGTATTGTAAACTACAGTCTATGATCATGCCTTTTCAGCTTCACAGGACAATAGTTCTAATTTACAGAAAAAAAGTTGTAAACATCGAATTCTGTGTATTTGCTTATATGAAAAGTCTTTCAGGGCTCTTATTTCATCGATTAGAAAAGTGAGGTTTATATGCCTTAATAGATTTTCCCTAGAAACAATACCATACCAAGTAGCAGGAATAAGGGCAGAACAGGGACATAGAAGTATAGCAACATAAACACTATGGATTATGAGTGCTTTTTGGTTCCCAAATCTTTTGCTTTTTTCAGTTCTGCTTTCAGCTGGTTACTGAGTTACACTGCAAATTTAACCACTTCTCTATACAGTTCAGTTCACAAATAGGTTTTGTGACTTACTTATCCAAAATCATCTAATAATCTATGTATATCTATTCATAAATGAAGTCTTTAGAAATTCAAATACAAATGTATCCTACTTTGCCTCTGAATTTGTTCAGTATTATTTGAATCTAATTCTCAGGTGCCTGTGAAAAGGAAACTAGCACTATTACTTTCTTTTATATGAATAAAAGTAATTATTAATCTGCGATATAAAAATATAACACATATTCCCAGGTATCTCCAGTCTCTTCTTTGTTTGGAATATAACACTTTGCATTTCTTTAATGAAATGCATTTCTTATGATGAGGCTATACTGAAACTTTTAAGCTTACATCTCTTACCTCATCAGGAAGTGTGTCATGCTGGATTTCTTTGCCCATGGCAGTCATATTCAAAATATGATCTCATGGCCTTAAAACAGTATCTCAAAAAAAGTCAATTTCAAACTGTTTTCATAGAATTATAGTGTCATTGAAAGGTTTGGGTTGGAAGGGGCCTCCAAAGATCATCTAATTCTAACTTCCTGCCATGGGCAGGGACACTTTCCACTAGACCAGGCTCCTCAGAGCCTCATCCAGCCTGACCCTGAGCACTTGTAATGACAGGACATCCACAGCTTCTCTGAGCAACCTGTTCCAGTGTCTCAACACCCTCATTAAAAAAATTTTCTTCCTTATGTCTGATCTAAATCTATCATGTTTCTGTTGAAAACCTTTGTGCCTTGCCCTAGCACTACAGATATTGGTAAAAAGTCTCGGTCTTTATCTTAGGCCCCCTTTAAGAATTGAAAGCCTGCAATAGGGTCTTCAGGGAGCTTTCTCTTCTCCAGGATGAACAACCCCAACCCTCTGAACCTTTCTTCATAGGAGAGATATTCCAGCTCTCTGATCATTTCAATGGCCCTCCCCTGGACCTGTTTCATGCTTTTCTTTTGCCGGGAATTCCACAGATGGACACAGCACTCTAAGCAGTGTCTCACAAGAGCAGAGTAGAGGGATAGAATCACTTCCTTAGCCCTGCTGGCCATGCATCTTTTGATGCAGCTCAGCATCAGGATACAATTGACTTTCTGGGCTGCAAGCCCACATTGCCAGCTCACGTTCAATATTTCATCTATCAGTGTCCTCCAATATTTCTTGACAGGCTGGTCTCAATCCCTCTATCTTCTAAACTGTATTGATACCAGGGATTGCGTCAACCCAGATGCAGGACCTTTCAGTCAGCTTTGTTGAACTTCCTGAATTTTGCATGGACCCGGCTCCCAAGCCTATGAAGGTCCCTCTGGATGGCATCACTGTTATGATCCAGTTATTATTAAGGTTCTTTTAGAAATTCCTCTACCCAAATTAAAGTGCAAA